>CAJVPU010001108.1:0-13936 GCA_910591775.1 Dentiscutata heterogama | reverse complement strand
ACTTCGTCTATACTCTAATAAAAAGTTCCCCAGACCAAAGAGGTCACCTTAATACCAAAAAAAAAAAAAAAAAAAAAAATATAAATAGTTTAGGGACTTAAATTTTGAGGTACAAAAAGAGGGACTTTAGTAGGGTATTACAGGGGAGGAGGGTATAATCAGCTGATAAGTGTCAGTTCCCTAATAATAATAATAATAATAGTAATTATTAAAATTTATCTTACTTCTTTTAATAATAAAATTTGCAAACAAGTCTATGGTTTGAGCTCAACTATGCATAGTGGTGTACGTGATTGTGTATATCTATATTCATTTTCAACTTTATTATAATTCACATAACGTATTCCATCTAACCAGGTTGCTAAAAATCTATCATCAATCTTTTGAAAACTATCTAATCTATTAAAAGGAATCCATTCGATTAAATTGTAGTTTCAAGTTGAAATCTTTTAATACAATTATCGATATCTTCATTTCCACATGTCCAACCTTGTGCTATTTTATGAGGGTCGCATGTTTGACACCAGGCTGGTGATGTGTTATATCGGTTGCAACTTGCACATTTTCCATGCTTTTCTTTTCTTTTAGAATGAATTCATCAAATATTAACATATACTCATTGGTTGCAGTGTTTTGGGTTAGTCCATATACTTTAAGATTTAATTGTATATAACATGTAAACTTATAAAAAAAATGTAACCGTAAATTAAATAAAGTATATACTGTGCAATAATGATAATTTAATATTTAACTTACTTCTTTTAATATATCTAACAAATTTTGCGAACTAGTTAATATTTTAAGATCCACTATACACGATTGTAGACGTGAATGTGTATATCCACGTGCATATTCATGTTCACTTTTAATTTCCTTTACATATCGTATCCCATCTAACCAGGTTGCTAAAAACTTATCACCGATATTTTGAATATTATCTAATCTATTAAAAGGAATCCATTCTATTACATCGCCGTATTTTGTAGCTTTTAGTTGAAATTCTTTAATGCAATCGTCGATATTCTTATTTCCACTTGTCCATCCCTGTGTTGTTTTATAAAGATCGCATGTTTTGCACCAAGATTCAGAAGTATTATATCGGTTGCAATTTGCACATTTTCCATACCTGTCTGCTCTTTCGGAATGAAATTTATCAAATACTAACATATGCTCATTGGTTACAGTGTTTTGAGTTAGTCCATATACTTTGAGATCGCTATTCTTTAATTGTATATAATCTGTAAACTTATTAAAAATTTAAATATAAATTAAAACAAAGTGTATACTATGCAATAGTAACAATTTAAATATTTATCTTACTTCTTTTAATATATCTAATAAATTTTGCGATCTAAATGTTTTAAGATCCACTATACATGAAAGTAGACGTGACTGTGTATATTTATGTTTAAATTTATCTTCTTCATATTTTTCATTTACATGTCGTATTCCATCCAACCAGATTGCTAAAAATTTATCACCAATCTTTTGAAAATTATCTAATCTGTTAAAAGGAATCCATTCGATAACATCGTCGTATTTTGTAGCTTTAAGTTGAAATTCTTTAATACAATGATTTCCTTATTTTTACTTGTCCATCCTTGTGCTGTTTTGTATGAATCACACGGCCGACACCAGGCTTTTGATATGTTAGGTTGGTTGCAATTTGCACATTTTCCATATGCGTAATCTCCCTTAAAACTGAACTTATCAAATGCTATCATGTATTCATGATTGTGTTTAGCAGAGGTTTTTTTCGATTTCAAACAGCTGCCCTACCTTGTGGGGGTGCGTCGAGTGTAACCAATATTTGCATGAGGAGAGCACCTTCCTGCGTTGCGAATACAAAGTAAATTTCCAATTATAAATTATAATAGGAAATTTTACTTTGTATTCGCAATTCAGAAAGATGCTCTCCTCTTGCAAATACTGGTTACACTCGACGCGCTCCCACAAGGTAGGGAGCCGTTTGAAGTCGATAAAAACCTCTGCTCAAAAAATGTGTGTCGATTATGAAAATCCATAATGAAAGCGTGAAAACGCTTGAATTACTTTGTTCATTTTAATATTTATAAAGATTTGATAAGTCAGCGCATAATAAAGGTGGTTCTGGGAAAGGTTGGTTGACTGAAATGGTAAACTCACTGTTCATTTTTTACTATTTAAAATTTTTCTTTCACGTAATAAATTACCTTACTTATCTTAATGACAATCTCGATCGATCAATTAAAAATACTTTCTGTTAATTAAAATTTAAATCCCGACACCTTTTCTACTTCACCCATTAATTGATGCGCTTAAGAATGCTCTATATCTAATAATGGATTATGCAGTACAAGGATCTCAGGTTGTCCATGGCGATAATAGAAATGCAAGGATTTCATGTTCTGATTAGACTCTATGGTTGCCGCAGGCAATACAAAAACCTTATATTTGGTTATTGATCTCCTATAAAAAAAAAAAAAAAAAAAAAAAAAAAAATCAAATTCAAAACACTATTCAGATTTTGCTTAGATTTTGTTCGGATTTTTATTATGGAAAATGCCATTTTTTAAAATAATAATTTGAACAAAATCTGAATAGAATTTTGACTTTTTTTTATATAGTCCACAACTTAAATAGCAGTACAAGAATCTCTTATTGTAAATAGGCTCCATGGCTGTAAGGACCTCATGTTGTGATTAGGCTCTATAGTTACCACAGGCAGTAAAGAACCTCATGATTGGTGATTATGCTCCATAACAACAATAAAAGTACAAGGACTTTAATTGTAATTAGACTCCGTGGTTGCAAGAATTCATGTTGTGATTAGGCTCTATGGCTGCCGCAGGCAGTACAAGAGCCTCATATTTGGTAATTAAATACCGTAACCATGATAGCAGTGCAAGGATCTCAAACTGTGTTTAGACTCTGTGAATGCAAGGATCTTATGTTGTGATTAGGCTTTATGGCTGCCACAGGCAATGCAAAAACTTTATTAATGGTAACTAGGTGCTTGAGTTGCATAAAGGGAGTTAGAGATGGGTGTACTATATCTGATATTACATTATACAATGCAAGAACTTTATATTGTGATTAGGCTCCATGGTTGCGATAGTATTGCAAGGACCTCATATTGTGATTAGGCTCTATAGCTGCCACAGGCAATGCAGGAACATTATGTTTGGTGATTTAGCTCCCCTATAAAAAAAAAAGGTCGAAATTCTATTCAAATTTTTATTACAGAAAATGCTCATTATTTAAAATAATAATCTAAACAAAATTTGAATAGAATATTGATTTTTTTATAGGATCCAAAACTATGATAGTAGTACAAGGATCTCGTATTAGGCTCCGTGGTTGCGTAGCAATATAAGAACCTCATGTTGTGTCTAGGCCTTATGGCTGCTAAGGGATGGGTTCGGACGCAAACAGCTACAATTATTCAAAGACAATTTTCTAAATATTGCAAAGTTTTTTCTTTTTGAGCTTTTAATTAAAGTTGTTCAGAATTAAATTCTGTTCATACCATTTTTTAAGTGGAAAGAACGAAACTTTCTCTGAAACTAAGAATTTTAAAATTTTTTAACGTCATAGCCGATTAATAACTGGTTATAATGTTAACAAATTTTGAAATTCTGAGTTCCGGAGAAAGTATTGTTTTTTTCACTTATGAGATGAACAGAATTTAATTCTTAACAACTTTAATTAAAAGCTCAAAAAGAAAAAAATCATCTCAGTATTTAGAAGTCAACTATGAATAATTATATCCATCCATAACCGAACGCAACCCTAATGGCTACCATGAGTAGTGAAGAACCTTATATTTGGTGATTAAATATTGCAACTATAATAGCAGTACAAGCCCCATGTCTACTATATTAATGCAAAGACCCATATTGTGATTAGACTCTATGGCTGCCACAGGCTGTGCAAGGATTTCATGTTTAGTGATTAAGCAAGGATCTCATGTTGTAATTAGGCTCTGTGGCTACAATAGCAATGCAAGAACTTTATATTGGGATTAGACTCTATGGCTGCTGCAGGCAGTGCAAGAACATTATATTTGGTGATTAAGCACTATAATTATGATAGCAGTGCAAGAACCTCACATTGTGATTAGTCTCTGTGGCTGTGATCAGTGTTCGAAATTTCAGAGTCAATTACTGTTCTCATGAGAACAGTATAATGGCTATGAGTGTTCTCAAATTGTTATTAGTATTTTCACTTATATTTACTAAAAAAAAAAAAATCCCTAAGCTAATAATATGAATTTAGGTCAAATCAGATTTTTGAAAGAACATAATACCACCATAGTTAGTCAGCACTAGCTATAATACTAACTAATTTAGTCGCTATTATGTTCTTTGGATAATCTGTTGGTCGAAATTTTGATACAAAATCTAATAAAATTACTTTTATTATATTTATTATATTAATAAAAAAGTTAAAAACCAACTATATATATATAGCATCTTTTATATTAATTTTTTATCAATTATTTAACCTATAATTTTTCTAGTTACTTACTATTTAATTTTCTTTCTTTTTAATTATGCTTACCTGACAAATTGAATAAATATAATTTATAATAGTATTAAATGCATTATGTAATAGTAAATTAAAAACCTACTTTAATATATAGTAAATGTTCTTTAATTTAAGTAGCTTATTTAAAAAATACTAATTAATAAACTTATCAATGAATTATACTTATTTAAAAAATTAATTAATAGATATATAACTTTTATATTATAACTAATTAATCAAATAAGTTGCTGCGTGACATTGTCACGCTAAACTAGAAACCAATAAATATAAGCTTAATTTTTTTTTTTTTTTTTTGATATTAATGGTGAGACCTTGCTCTTATCTTTATTAAACTTAATTAAAATTTTTTACAAAATCAGAAAAAATCTGCTGCTTAAATCTAATGCTAAGTATAAGAACTCAGACATATATCCAGGTAAACCTGAATACTTATCTGTGGCCTAAACCAACTAGAGTGGCCAAGGCTCACCTAGGTTTCAGAAGAGATGAAGATTTGTGAGGGGTGTGTTTGATATTTGATCCAGTTAGTATACCATTTATTAACTTTGGAGAGTGGAAATACTGTTAGGTTGGTGTTTTGTTGGGATGGAGTATGTGGTACTAGTAGAGTATGTGGTAGGAAGCTAGAGGGTGGGGCTACTTGTTGGATCTGTGATCTTGCTATACAGTAGGGGATCCATATTGTCGTATATACTTGTTGATTGATTTTGAGAAACAGTTTAATCACAAGAGACTTAGCCGTGTTAGAGGAGGAAGTATACTCTTTTAGTATATTAATAATATCGAGTGGAATGAAGCCTGAGAGTGTTGAAAACAGAGATGGTTTATGAGTGAAATTATGGGCTTGGAGACTGTCCAGGTTTCTAACTAGGAAGTGAAGCTGATTTGTTTGCATTTGTGTTATTTCGAGCTTGTTGCAGCTGAGTGTATCCTGGAGTGAGTTTTGAATTATCTCGAATAGGGGTTCAGGAGAGGGGTAGATTGCCCAGTGTAGACTTGTACTCTCTTCCTGACATATATGGCACTTTAGGGGGTGAGATGGCATATGATCTACAAACATAGTGAAGATCATATATTAATTTCATAATATAGGTTTTTTTGTCGATCATTCTTCTTAATAGCAAAAATATATAAAATTTCAAATTGAAATAACTCCCAAGTTACTTAAGAGATGTAAGCAAAATTATATTTATTAGATTCCTCTTAACATTCTTATTAAAGTAATAGAGCTCTTTTTTTATTTTTCATATAAGTTAAAGCGAAAACTAATTACTAAAACACGATTAATTTTATAGAAATAAAAAAAAGGGCTCTATTACTTTAAAGATAATGTTAAGAATAATCCAATAAAAGTAATTTACTTGCATATTTTCAGTAGTTCAAAAAGTTATTAGAGTTTAAATTTTATATCGGTATGTTTTTACTATCGATGATCATCAATCACAAATCAGCCAATCATGATTGTTCCAAATATAGCATATATATATTAGGACTAGCTGCAAAAATTTTTTAACTTTAACACTTTAACGCTAATATATTTGGGCCAAAGCTACTAGTCATGAATATTTCTTAATCATAATGTGTTTGGACCAGAATTATTAGTCATGAAAGTTTTTTAATTTATTGGAGCCGGAACTATATTTAATTTATTGGAGCCGGAACTATACATAATTTATTGGAGCCGGAACTATATTTAATTTTAATTTGTTGGGTCAGAACTATTTATTCACAATGTTTTTTTTTATTTAATTGAAACCAAAGCTATTACTTACAATGGTTTTTAATTGGGGTTAGAGCTATCATGCAAAGTGATATTTTTATTTAATTAGGGTCAGAACTATTGATCGTAAAAGTTTTTTTTATTTAATTTGAGCCAGAGCTGGTATTCACAATTATTTTTTTTATTTAATTAAGGCAGAACTATTACTTTTTATAGCTTTTTATTTAATTAGAATTAGAACTATGTTACGAAGAGGGTCGGAACTATTATTTATTATTTAATTGGGACCAGATCTATTAGCCACGAAGGTTTTTGTTTAATTTTAATTTATTGAGACCAGAACTATTATCCACGATAATTTTTTTTATTTAGTTAGAACCAGAACTATTATTCATACACGTAATTTTTTATTTAATTGGGTCAGAACTATTACTTATGGTAATTTTTTTATTTAATTTTAATTTATTGGGCCAGAACTATTACTCACGATGATTTTTTTATTTAATTTTAATTATTGGAGCCAGAACTATTTACTCACGATAATTTTTTATTTAATTTCAATTTATTTGGGCCAGAGCTATTTACTCATGATGATGTTTTAATTAATTTGGACAAAAACTATTACTTACGACTATTTTTCTTGACTAAAATTATTACTTATAATTATTTTTTTATTTATTGGATTCAGAACTATTATTTATAATGATTTTTTTACTTAATTGGAACCAGAACTATTACTCACGATAATTTTTATTTAATTGGAGCCAGAGCCATTATTAGCGATGATTTCTTTTATTTAATTGGGCCAGGCTATTATTTATGATAATTTTTTATTTAATTGGGACCAGAACTACAGTATTACTTATAGTTATTATTTTATTTATTTAGAGTCATAACTATTACTTATGAAGGTATTTAATTTGTTAGGATTGGGATTTTTATTTATGATAATTTTTTATTTTATCAGGGCCAGAACTATTAGTTATAAAGTTTTTTTTAAAGAATCTTATTGTAAAGTATTATTTTGCTTATAATAAAATTTATTTACCTAAAATAGTCATTATTAAAATGTAAACATGTAAACAAAGTATTTTATTGGCTTATTTTTATATAAATAAATTATAAATTTTAAAATCATTTATTTTTTATTTTTACTATTAAAATGTTGCCCAAAAAGCGAAATACTCATTTAAAAAAAGCTCGACAGGCAAAAAAGTTAAAATATTTCAACAAATCTGAGTCCTCTGTAGTAACAAATAATAATAACATTGAAGTAGAATCAGAATTAATATTAAACCAAAATTTTAATACATTAAATACTGCAATATATATTCCTTATGATTTGTCTGAGTCTGAATCTAATGAGTCTGAATCTGATGAGTCTGAATCTAATGAGTCTGAATCTAATGAGTCTGAATCTAATGAGTCTGGATTAGAATCTGAGAATTTATTTCAAGAATTACAATATTCAACTAAATTAGAATTTAAATTGCGACAAGAATTACATTCAAAAGTAAATAGTATTTCTCAGCATCAGCTTTCAAGAGCAATTTATATGTTAAATAATATGATTTATACAAAAGGAAAATATCAAGGAGAACTTATTTCAGAGTATTGTCAAAAAAAGATTTTAAAATTATTAGACAATTTTTTATATAAACATGAATCAGATGCAATATCTTTAACTCAAAAAATGAAAAAATTAGAAAAAGAAAATCAAAAATTTCAAAGAGAATTAGAAGAATCAAAAAAGCAAATAAGATCACTTAAAATAGCTATAGCAAGTAAAGATAAAACAAAAGCTCAACATATTTCAAAAATTAGATCTGCAATTCAAAAAGCTAAAAAAATAACACCAGAAAATTTTAAAAAATCAGCTAAAAAGCTTTTTAAATTTAAAAATGAGTATTCAGCACAGTTTTTACAAATGGCTACAGAAATTAGTAATTTAGGACAAATTTCTTTAAAATCAACAGTAGTGTGCACTAAAAAATTTTATGAATTTATTACTGGAGAAGAACCAGAAAAATGGATTAATATACATACACTATCAAGATGGAATAAAGAAGTTGCAGCTCTTCAACTTGATTCAAATAAACCTAAATCATATAATATTTCTAATTATGGTTATGGTCTATTAGTAGATGAAAGCAAAAGAGGAGAAAGAAAAATTTTAATAGTTGCTACATCTTTTTGGAATATTGAAACAAACTATCCTATGTTTAGTATATTAGGAGTTGATGATTTAATACATTGCAATTCCAATACTGTTGCAACTAGTGTTACAAAAATTTGCAATAATAATAACATTGATTTTAAAAGATGTATATTTTGGTTAACAGACAATACATCATATATGTCTTCAAATAAAAATGGTGCTGTTGTAAAATTTAATACTTTAAACCAATCTACATCTTTTAGAATTCCATGTGCACTACATGCAACACAAATTGCTTTAATGAATTTTGAAAATAATGCATTTGGAAAAATAGATGGCCCTAAAGGATCTTATAAAGAACATCCATTTAATCTTATTAATTTAGCTTTTAAAATTCATAATGGACATAGTACAACTGATAAAGATAATCCAATGAATTTAAGATCTGAACATATTCACAAACTATATGAAAAACTTTTAAATTATACATTTAGCAAATATCAACAACCGATTATAACAAGATGGAAATATCAATTGATTACAGCTCAACAACATTTATCTAGACAAGATGCACATATTAAATTTTGTAATTGGTTTCTTCCACAACTTGAATCAATTAAAAATGTTCCAAAAACTTATATATCTCAATGGAAATTATTTAATGAATGGTTACAAAATAAGAAATTAAATATTCAAATCAAATGTCTTGTAAAATTTGGTACTGAATTTTATTTTCCTATTTATGAATTTGTAACACAATATGATCCAACTCCTAGAATTTATACAGAGCAAAAAATAGAAAACCTTCCTGCCGGTTATAGAGCTCATGAAATGCCTGATGCTGTATTAAAATGGATTGAAGATATAAAAAATGCACAAGAAAATATAGCAGAATTATTTGAAGAAGAACTTGAAGAAGCAAATTTTTATTTAAATATTGAAGAATATCAAGAACTTTATATATCTTTAGAATCTGGCTTAAAAAATGCATATGAAGGATTTTGTAAATGGATGTCACCATGGATACATTTACCACTACTTGTTTGCACATTAGGAGGCTCAAATGGATCATTATTTGCAAGTGCATTTCTTAAAGTATATACTAATACTGAATTGCAAGAATCTCAATCTCAATCTAATATAGAATTAAATTATATTGAGATTCTAAATAATGACAAAAAAGAAGGATTATCTAATACTTGGGGATTATTAGAAGCATTTGAAAATTTAGAATTTAAAAAAGAATTTATAGAATATGCAAACTCACCTGATATAATGCTTTATAATTTTCCATTAATATATAACTTTGTAAAATACCGAATTTGGAGTATTGTCATTCATCAACAACAGCTTGAAGGAATGTTTAATCGATATGATCTGAAAGTAAATCCAAGTATGAGTATGAATTTACAAGAATCAAGACTTGTTCTTGCAGCACCTACTCAAAAAATACAACCACAACCAGTTACAACATCTAAAATTAAAGAAATTCGTGAAAAATTAAAAGATAAAAAGATATCAAATTATGAAGATAAAAATACAAAACAAGATGAAAATACCGGAACAGAAGCAGCTAAGTCATTATTAAATTCTTTATTAAATAAGACTAATAATTCTGGTCTTAATTAAATAAAAACATTATCATGAACAATATTTCTGGCCCAAATTAAATAAAATTTATCGTAAATAATAGTTCTGGCCCCAATAAATAAATAAAACCATTATAATAGTTCTGGCCTCAGTTAAATAAAAAATCATCATAAATAATAGTTTTGCCCCCACTTAAATAAAAAATATTATAGGTAATCGTTTCGGCCCTAATTAAATAAAAAAATCATCGTGAGTAATAGTTCTGGCCCAATAAATTAAAATTAAATAAAGAATCGTAATGAGTAATAATTTTTACCCCATTAAATAAAAAACCATTGTGAATAATAGTTCTGGCCTCACTTAAATAAGAAAATCGTCATGAGTAATAGCTCTGACCCTAATAAAAAAAAATAATTGTGAGTAATAGTTCTAGCTCAATAAATTAAAATTAAATAAAGAATCATAATAGGTAATAGTTTTTACCCCAATTAAATAAAAAATCATCGTGAATAATAGTTCTGGTCCTCTTAAGTAAAAAAATCATCGTGAGTAATAGTTCTGGCCTTAATTAAATAAAAAAATCTTCATGAGTAATAGTTCTGGCCCAATAGATTAAAATTAAATAAAGTATCGTAATAAGTAATAGTTTTTACCCAAATAATTCTGGCCCCACTTAAATAAAAAATCATCGTAAGTAATAGTTCTAGCCTTAATTAAATAAAAAAAAATTATCGTGAGTAATAGTTCTGGCCCAATAAATTAAAATTAAATAATGAGTAATAGTTTTTACCCCAATTAAATAAAAATCATCGTAAACAATAGTTTTGTCTCCACTTAAAAAAAATTATCGTGAGTAATAGTTTTGGCCCCAATTAAATAAAAAAATCATCGTAATAGTTCTGGCCCAATTAAATAAAAAATCATTCGTGAATAATATCTAATAAATTAAAATTAAATAAAAAATCATTGTTAGAAATAGTTCTGGTTACATTAAATAAAAAAATAATTATGAGTAATAGTTCTAGCCTTAATTAAATAAAAAATCATTGTAATAGTTTTAGCCTCAATAAATTAAAATTAAATAAATAAACCTTCGTGACTGATAGTTCTAGCCCGAATTAAATAAAAAAATCATTGTGTGTAATAGTTCTGGCCCAAGTTAAGTAAAAAAATCATCGCATATGAAAGGTTTAACTACAATAAGTCAAAATCAAATAAAAAAAAAATCTTCGTAGCTAATATTCTGACAATTAAATAAAAAAAATTATCGTTGGTAATAGTTCTGGCCTCAATTAAATAAAAAATTCTTCGTGACTAAGAGTTCAGGCACTAATATTTCAAAATCAACTAAAAAAATCTTTGATAGTTTTGGCTCAAATAAAGTTAGTATTAAAAAAATTTTACAACTGAATTAAACGATCAAAAAGATCCAGTACTGTATTATCGGAAATATCGGAAATATCGGATCTCTGACTGCAGATCATGCAGATCATCGGAAAAATCTTGATTAGTAAAAATTACTATGTGATCTTCACTATGTTTGTATTTGTTATGCTATCTCACCCCCTAATGGCACTTGTTGGTAAGTGTGGGATTTCTTTTGTGAAGAATATGAGGTGCTGGTAGTTCATCTAATAGTAGTTTTACTCTGAAAGATTTATATGTGGAGGATTGGAAGCTGTGTGAGTAGTTAGAAGTTTTCTGGTTGTTGTTAAGGTATAGCCAAGTGGCTTGCCAGTGGATTTGTGAAAAAATTTGTGCCCATTTTTGAATGCAGTTTTGTGAGGACCAGGTGGCGAAAATGTGTGCTTGTTGTATTGTTCTAATGCTGTGACGGAGGGGGAGTTCAATCAGAAAGTTGTCTGAATGCATCGTGTAGTGGGGTTGTAGATGTTGGAGGGATTAAATACAAGATGTGGTAAGAGCTGGTGGTCTCTTGCAAGTTGGTTAGCCATGTTGTTGAATGTATCATCTTGGTGAGCAGTGACTTTGTGAAAAATGATGTTGAGTTTGTAGGACTATAAGAAATTCGATAGAGTGTTCCAGATTGACCAATAGGGTGTTTTTGTTGCATGCAGTAAAAGAGATTGGTGTGATAAGTTGTTGAACTTTGAAATAACTGATTGGGAGTCTGTAAAGATATGTATAGTACAATTTCTTGGGGCTGTACAGATAGCTGATAAGATTGAAATGAGTTCAGCTTTGAACGAGCATGGCCATAGTTCAATTTTTGCTTGGAATCTGTGTATTACTATTTGGTCTTGTATTTGTAGCCAGCCAATGCCCATAGAGCATTGGGTGCTACCGATATTAGTCACAGAGCCATCAGTATAAAAGGTGAGGTTAGATGCTTCCTGATTAGCATTAGCAATAGTTTGGAGAGTGTGAAAGGCTTCATTTGGTATAAAGATATTGGGGATTTGAGATTGTTGTATAATGATTGTGGGGGTTGGTGGTGCTAGAGTTGTGTTCAAAAGTAAGATCGAGTGTATTAGATCTTGATAGTTGGCGTGAAAGTTGATTGATTTGTCTGGGTTTATTCTGCCAAGAAACTTGGTTGCTCGGTTGGTAGGTATAAGAATAGTACATTTGTTAGAGATAATGTTCGTGTTAAGTGAGCAGTTGCTACAAGGTGAGGAGGTTGTAGGGGCAAGTGGATAAAGTTGTGATGAGTAGTTAAGGTCGTGGCACTGCCAGTGGGTTACTAAGGTGTAGCCAGATGTTGTTGATTGGCGACGGGCTTTGCCAATAACAAATTGATCATCGAGCAGGGAGATTAGCCAGGGTTTGGTGTGTTGGTAGAAGTGTCCTGTATTGTAGCAGTAATAATTAGTAGCTGGAAGGTTAAAATGTGAGTAGATCGTACATTGTGTAGGGTTGTGTATAGTGAGGTTTTCAAGTGTGGTGAACCATAGAGGTGTTTTGCCTTTTGGGATTTTGTTAAGTCTTGGTGAAATGTGTTTCCATTCTAGCAAGCATAAGTTGTTGAATATAGTTAGCTGGTCTAAAAAGAGTAAATGGTGATGCCATGTTTGTTTTTTAAAGATAGGGTATTTGGGGTGTGAGGCTAAAATTAATTTGAGAAGAACTGTGCCTTTTTGTATTGTAAATAGGATAGGGATGTTAGGATTAATATTGATTGTCCAGTTTATATGTCTAAAAAGTTGTATAATTTTAAAGTTGGTCATATTTTTGTTTGGGCCTTCAATAGTAGAATTGGGATGGCTGAATATGTTTGTAGTGGACCATAGGTTGTTTTGTAGCTGCTGAATTTGGATAAGTATTGAAATGCCGAGTAGCTCTGTATTGTTAAGCTATTTGATAAAGTTGGGGATGTGGTGTTGAAGCTAGATATCCTAAATGTTTTTGATATTGTAGATCTGGGGGTGCAGTAGTGTACTTGTAGGAATAGTGTGACTAAGTTTGGCTTTATACTTGACTAGGCCTATGTGACATGTAAGGATCTTGTTACATATTGACTGGTTGAGTACAATATTATGTAACCGGTACTCTATAGTAGGTATAATGACTATATTGATAATATAGTAGGCTCGAGTATTAGTAATACGTTTAGGGCTAATTGTCCGAATAAATTGTGATGATTCAGCAGCAATTTGTTATATTTGCTTTGATTGTTTGTTATCTAAAATAAACCAGCAGCCTAGGAATTTGAAGAGCTGGCTTGCTAGCTGAGGTACAAGTACTTGGTTGTTAAAACTAATAGGGCTATTAGGGTTGAAGGTAGTATTTGTTGAAAGAACAGATTTTGTAGGGTTTACTTTGATGTTGGCCATAGTATAAAAAGACTCTGCAATAGAAAGTAAGTTATTTAGTTCTGCTTGGGATGATGCTATCCATAAAGTGTCATCCATGTATGCCAGTACTGAGCATCTAGTCTTGAGTTGGTTAGTAGAAAGTTGTTTAAGGCTAGTAAACCA
>CAJVPU010001107.1:0-13941 GCA_910591775.1 Dentiscutata heterogama | reverse complement strand
TATATATTAACAATTATATTCATTATTATTACAAAATCTTTAAAATTCAATAACTTTTGATCTACTTAACCAATCTAGATGATTTAACTACCAAAATAATCCTCTCTCCAAGACAATTCTAATAAATTTAAAATTATCTAACTTTGATTATGTGACCAAAACACTATCAAGTTTTATTTTCAAATTATCTATATTATTTTATTAAATTTTCAGTTTTTTTTATTATCTATATTTAAAACTAACTATGACTTAACAAAGATTTCCTTATTATTAGCTTTCTAGTGAAACTCTTAACTAGTTTCAAGCATTTTCAATTAATACAGAAGCTCAAAACCCAACCCAATTTTCAACCCCTCTTAAAATACAAGTTTTAAATTTTATCAAACGTTTTCTTCAAAACTTTTGCTCTGGAAAAACAACTCATATTTTTACTATTCAACAACAATCTAATTGTAATAATTTTAATGACTTATTACAAAATATGATTGTACAAAAACACAATTCCTTCTTGATATTATTTATCAAAACATTTCAAATACACCTTTTTATAATCCTAATATTTTATCTGTGTTATTACTTTTTACTTTTAAAAATATTTTATCCAACTTTACTACTGTTCTTTTTACAAGTCTAAACTATAAAAAAATTTTCATTCTCACTATTTTCTACCTCCATACTTTATTTCCCAACATGCCCATATTGAATCAATCTTGCCTATCTACATCTTTTTCTTCATAACCAATATCAAACTATTAACTATACTCAATTTTATCTTGATCTTGATCTTAAACCTATTTGACTAAGTCTATATTTTAATACTATTTATCATAACTCAAGCTTATTAATATTTAAAATTAAACATGATTCTAAATATAATATTTATATTATCTTCAATATTAATCTACAACATTTTCTTCAAATATTTCATATTCCTTCTTTTAAAAAATATTGCTTACCTTTTGATAACTGGTTTCCCAAATTTTACAACTTTTATCAACAACAATTTTCATATATTAATCAGCAAAAAGTTTATAATTTTATTAAATTTTAAACTATTACTTTCTTTTCTAATCATCTTAAGCAACTACTTCCAGATTCTTATCAACCTACATCAATTAACTCATTACAAGAACATACTGATACATCAATTAAAGCTGCTTTATATCATCTATATTCTTGCACCAATCCTACTTGCAATATTTTTTCTGACAATGCTACACATACTTTTTATAATCTGACATTCTTTTTCTTTAAACAATTCTTTCTGCAATTCTTAACTATTTTACAACCAAACTTAGGCTTTTCTATTTTTGAACCAAATCAATTATTACCTGCTACTCTTTCTAAACCTTTTCACTTTAAATCTCTTAAAGAATTAGCTCATAAAGCAAAACAACAATTTATATTGCTTAATAATACAACAACCAATTCTAAATATGAAACTTCTTTCTTTTATACTTTTTCTTAAAAATTTCTTAACAAACTGCTATTAATGATAATATAACCAACTTTAATCTCAAAAATATATTACAACGTACTTTTTTTATTTCAACAGATCCCCATCATTTTGCTAATATTATAGCCTACTTTAACATTATACAATTCTCTACTCATCTAATTTCTTCTATTTTCTCTCAATATTACCAATTTTATCTTCCTCAAGCTATACAATATATTTTGAAAAAACCCCAAATTCCAACAATTAATACTGATCTTTTTTTTAAATTTCCAAATACCTGAAATTTCAGATTCACTCTTTCTTTCTTCTTAAATTTCTTTTCTCTTTTAAATAATACACCTTTAACTTTATCCTATTATTAACAAAAACATATCAGAATATTGCTTCTTTATTTTAATAATTTTACTTTATACTTCTTAAAATCTTTAACAAAAATCTTACTTTTATTTAAAATAGTATTCTTTAACAAACATACTATTATTTTTGTTCAAATAAGCTACATACAACTAAGCAACAAACAAATTATCTTACTCTATATACTCAACTACTCTAATTTATTTTTTTATAACTACTATCTCCAAAACTAACTACATAACCCTTTTTAAAATAATTCTTTTGCAACAATTCTATTCTTTCCAACAGCTCTTATTCAAATATTTATATGCAATATCTCTCTAAAAATTTATTGTTGTTTGACTCAACTCCTTTTCTTATAGCTGAATTTCTAAAACTTCAAGTCTTTTTCTCAAATCTTTATTCTCATTTTGAAAACTAAATATACAAATATTTCTATTAATATTAATTTTTCAGTTTTCTTTTTTTTTCTTTTTATTTCTATCATTATCTTATATTTATATCTTTTTACTTACTGTTTCTCTTCAGAAAAATCTATACTTGTAATTTCATATAGATACTCATCAACTGAATTACTATCTTCAATTTCAATTATTTCCTGATATGCTAAAACATTTTGTTTAACATGTTTTTTTTACTTTAGTACTACGTGTAGCTTCAACTACTACTTGTCAAGATAGAAGACTTCATTTATAAGCATGCTTTGAATGACTATTTAAATAATTATGTTTGTTCATTTTAACAACCTTCAACTTAATTCAAATAACTTTTAACACAATAAGAATATATACAGTACAAACCTTAATCTATTTTTAAAATACGATTATCAAAACACAAGAACATATTAACAAAATCTATTAGATAATCTTTAACAAAACAAGACCTAGTGCACTGTAGTGACAGATACCAATTACCAAACGTTCTTTTTATTTTTTTTTTTATATTTATCATTTATAATTTCTTTTTAACTTCTCTCATACTATTACTACTATCTAACTTACACTATTATTTTTATTTTAATTTTATTATATTTCTTCTTTAACTTTACTATATTTATAACTATTAACTTATATTAAACTTTTTTATACTACAAATAACTTACTTCTTATATATCTTATAGTATTATTCTAAAACTTTATACTTATCTAGGACTCATCTAGATTTGTATAAAGTTTTTAAATCTAGGTGAGTCTTGGCTACTCTAGTAGATTTAGGTCATGAATAATAAACTGTCTGAGCTTTTATTCTTGAATATAATTTATATTTGTTTATTATTATACAAATTAAGTTTTTATATAGTTTTATATTTATATAACTACTTATATAAATTATTAAATATAGATATGAGCAAGACCTCACCTTAAATATATATATATATATATATATATATATTATATTTTCTTACTAATTTATTTTTTAATTATTTGAGTTATTATCTTTAGGTTTTGTGCCATGCTTGATAGTGTTGGTATATTGTTATTAAAATATTGTGCAATACTATTTTTTAAGCAATTTATTTATTAGTTTAACAATGATTATAAAATTAAATAGAGTTTTGAGAACTATTAGACTGCAGAATATCATGAAAAATGATGGTATTAACAGAATTAAAGATTAGTAAATGGTATGATATTACTATATTTTTGTTGTATTTGCAATTATCATTTATATAACAGAATAATTGAAGTCAAATATATGCTTTCAAATATCTAAAATCAGCTAAGATAGATCATACTAGTAGAATATATCTTAGCTATACATATTATCAAATAGAATTGGAGCCAATGAGATATTTAGATGTGATCAAAAGTTTGTAGAATAACGAAAACTCAGAATGATAGGTGTTGTAATTGAGGTAAAAAAGCGTAAAATTAATTTACATTATATTTCAATAGCTATTTAAAACTTTTGTATATTTTTAAATTATAATTTTTATACAAGAATAGCTTTTTAAACTATTCATAATTTGTATAAAAATTTAAGTTTGGCTATTGTTATTAAAATAGATGAAATATCTAAAATTAAAAAAAAATTATATATTTTTTTATAATAAAGTTTTAATATATATAATTCTAGTCAAATGTATAACATAATCAAAATATGCAATATAAATAGAGTTTATTTTCTTAAATTTTTATATAATATATTCCAATAGTTATTAATAGTGTAAAAGCAGTTTATTTTTAAAAAAAAAAACTATAAAGATCTTGATTGTTAAAGTTTAAACTATATATAACTGTTTAAATTTGGTTTTGTAATTTATAAATTTTATAGTAAGCTTAATTAAATAGATGTTTTTTAAGTTTGTTCTTATTGTAAAAAAATCTTAGTATTATAAAACCTTCATATAGCTATACTTGTATATAATATATAAAAAATTTGAATAAAATTCTAGAATTATCTAACTGCTAATTATTACTAAATTAGATATAAATCATTAATAACTAAATTTAGTATATGCTCTGACTATAATACAATCTATAAGCTAGCAACTATTGTTTAAAAATAGTTATTATATACTATCTGCTAGTAGTTTCAAAGTTTATTATTTACTATAAATATAGCACTTGTTGTTTAAAGTTAGTTCTTATTCACTACCTACTAACAAATTTAAAGTTTATTACTCACTAAAAAAAACTTAGTACTGTACATGTTTTAATAAAGACTTTTGTTGATTTAGTCTAAAAAAACTTATACTTTTTTTTTTTAATACAAGTTAATTTCTCTTTCTTTTCTTTCTTTTTGCTAACTATATTAAAATTTTTAACAAAAAAGTAGATATTTTGGCTAATCTTCTTCAAAAAATTAGTATTGTTTACACTTATTTAATTTGGACAAACTCAGTAGAATGCAACTATATATTTGTTTTATTTATCAATATGATACTACAGTATAGAAAAGAGACTGGTACTTCTGTTTGAAAATATTTAATCCTAGTAATGTATTCAAATAAGTCCATAACAACAAAGTAAAGCTTTGCAAAAAAGATATATTAATTAGTTGTAAATAATATAGAATTTTTTAAATCTTGGCACAGATATAAATATGTAATTATTACTTTTTTTTTTGTTTTCTGTTTTTTTTTTTTTGACATCTGTGTTTTTTTTTTCTTGCTTTTTTTTTTTGTTTTTTTTGTTTTTTATTTATTTTTGTTACTTTTCTTTTGATAAATTTTTTCTTTTGTCTTGTATTTCTTGAGAAAAAAATATTAGAAGTAAAAGTAAGCAGTCTTAATAGATTACAAGAATCTGTCTATAGAAGTATTAAAGAGTTTAATATAGAGAAAAGTTTTTAATATAGCAAATTATACATAGATACTTTACAAGCAATTAGATAGGCTAGCACTTGTAACTTAGATATCTAAAGAGTTTTTTCATTGTAAAAAGTTGTATTATTCTAGAAATAGTATTAGGCTTAATAAAGTATTGTAAAATTGCTAAATTTTTTTTAAAAAAAAATAATAAAAAAAAAAATAAAATATAAAAGTAAAAATATATAATTTGTAAATTAATAGTATAATAATTAGCACTTCCAAATTACAATTGCAAGATTGCAAGTTTGAATTCAACTAGGTAATAAAACTTAGCTAAATCTATAATTAAATAATCTGTAAGGATTTAAATAAAACAAGAAAAAGCAATATATATATATATATAGTTGCTATATAGCTACAAAGTTAGAAACAACTAGATAAGACATAGTTTATTAACAAAAAAATGCTAAAATTAAGCAAACCTAGTTTAGAAGAATTAAATAAAAAAAAAATATTAAATATAAATAGAAAAGAGAACTAATAAGGCTGCAGTAGTAGGGAACTACAAACTCTGAAATTGGAGTTCTACACTACAAAACTAGGAAAACAAAATATTACTAAGATAGTAGACTTATCAACATATAGTATAGAGGGCTGGGAAATACTACATGTAATATACAGTATATAGCAATGAAGTGTATAACTTACAGAGACTAAATAATATAGAAGCTGATGACTATCTGTTGATCTCTGCAAAAACAATAACTATAGCTTTAAAGAACATAAGATATTCTAAAATATCTAGAACCTTTAAAATATAGAAAAAAATAAAAAAATTAAAATAGTTTAAAAAAATTATATTAACAATATTCAGACTATGATTTAGTATATATACTAGAATTAATTTTTTGTTTGAAAAATATTGTATTTAATAATTACAAAAAATAAATACTGTATATGTTTATTTGTTAGTAATTTTAATATTTTTAAATATAAAAAGCTTATCAAAGATTATTTAAATATTTAAATTAGAGTTGCTTTTTACTAACTAAATATGACTAAAAACTTGTAGAGTATTATAATAGCATAAATAGATAATTTTAAATTAAAAAGTTTAAGTAACTTAAAGCTATATGTAAAACATAAATAGATTAAAGTTTTAGTAAATATTCTAGTTAGTTTAATTAATTTAATACTAGAATATAGTTAAGCTATTATTAATAGTAATATTTTTTTACTATAAATATACTAATTTTAAACTTTCAAAAGCATTGACTGAAGGTTCCTAGTTTAGAGAAACTTTGCTATGCAAAGTTCCTTGAAAAAAGACATTATATAGTAGAAAAAAACTTTAATAATTTTGGGATTAAAAATGCATTAAGCGAAGAATTATTCTTTCAAGAATTTAACTTATTTGTTAATAAGTTGATGGTTCTACTTCACTAATATCTACAGCTCTATGACTTCATCAAAAACAAAATTTGATATATTATCATTCATTAGAAACAGATTGAAGGCTTATTTACCAAATGGGATTTAAAGGCTTACTCCAATATGAATGCTGAGACTCAAAAATCTAAAATGCAACTTTCAACAACTGAAATAAAAGAATTTCAATTTACTAATAAACAATTAAAAGAGATTCGAAATGAAAATAGAATGCTTACAAGCAACAAGATTTTGTTTCATTAGCTCTCCAATCGGATCTACAAGAACAAACTGCAAATAATCTTTTTAAAGAGTTATTTACATGTCGCTAAAGTTTTTTTGAAAGTTTTTTTTTTTTATTGATAGTTTTACATACTGTAATATCGACATAATTTTTTTCATTACACATAGATCTTGAATTTTATTGGTTAAATAGCATTGCCGGGGTATAGTTAGGATCTACATGAGTGCAAAATTGTATACGTAAAAAATCTGTACAAGTAAATTTTATTATGATACCTCGTATAGACTTGATTATTAATATATGTGTAATGAAAAAAATTATGTCGATATTACAGTATGTAAAACTATCAATAAAAAAAAAAAACTTTCAAAAAAACTTTAGCGACATGTAAATAACTCTTTAAAAAGATTATTTGCAGTTTGTTCTTGTAGATCCGATTGGAGAGCTAATGAAACAAAATCTTGTTGCTTGTAAGCATTCTATTTTCATTTCGAATCTCTTTTAATTGTTTATTAGTAAATTGAAATTCTTTTATTTCAGTTGTTGAAAGTTGCATTTTAGATTTTTGAGTCTCAGCATTCATATTGGAGTAAGCCTTTAAATCCCATTTGGTAAATAAGCCTTCAATCTGTTTCTAATGAATGATAATATATCAAATTTTGTTTTTGATGAAGTCATAGAGCTGTAGATATTAGTGAAGTAGAACCATCAACTTATTAACAAATAAGTTAAATTCTTGAAAGAATAATTCTTCGCTTAATGCATTTTTAATCCCAAAATTATTAAAGTTTTTTTCTACTATATAATGTCTTTTTTCAAGGAACTTTGCATAGCAAAGTTTCTCTAAACTAGGAACCTTCAGTCAATGCTTTTGAAAGTTTAAAATTAGTATATTTATAGTAAAAAAATATTACTATTAATAATAGCTTAACTATATTCTAGTATTAAATTAATTAAACTAACTAGAATATTTACTAAAACTTTAATCTATTTATGTTTTACATATAGCTTTAAGTTACTTAAACTTTTTAATTTAAAATTATCTATTTATGCTATTATAATACTCTACAAGTTTTTAGTCATATTTAGTTAGTAAAAAGCAACTCTAATTTAAATATTTAAATAATCTTTGATAAGCTTTTTATATTTAAAAATATTAAAATTACTAACAAATAAACATATACAGTATTTATTTTTTGTAATTATTAAATACAATATTTTTCAAACAAAAAATTAATTCTAGTATATATACTAAATCATAGTCTGAATATTGTTAATATAATTTTTTTAAACTATTTTAATTTTTTTATTTTTTTCTATATTTTAAAGGTTCTAGATATTTTAGAATATCTTATGTTCTTTAAAGCTATAGTTATTGTTTTTGCAGAGATCAACAGATAGTCATCAGCTTCTATATTATTTAGTCTCTGTAAGTTATACACTTCATTGCTATATACTGTATATTACATGTAGTATTTCCCAGCCCTCTATACTATATGTTGATAAGTCTACTATCTTAGTAATATTTTGTTTTCCTAGTTTTGTAGTGTAGAACTCCAATTTCAGAGTTTGTAGTTCCCTACTACTGCAGCCTTATTAGTTCTCTTTTCTATTTATATTTAATATTTTTTTTTTATTTAATTCTTCTAAACTAGGTTTGCTTAATTTTAGCATTTTTTTGTTAATAAACTATGTCTTATCTAGTTGTTTCTAACTTTGTAGCTATATAGCAACTATATATATATATATATTGCTTTTTCTTGTTTTATTTAAATCCTTACAGATTATTTAATTATAGATTTAGCTAAGTTTTATTACCTAGTTGAATTCAAACTTGCAATCTTGCAATTGTAATTTGGAAGTGCTAATTATTATACTATTAATTTACAAATTATATATTTTTACTTTTATATTTTATTTTTTTTTTTATTATTTTTTTTTAAAAAAAATTTAGCAATTTTACAATACTTTATTAAGCCTAATACTATTTCTAGAATAATACAACTTTTTACAATGAAAAAACTCTTTAGATATCTAAGTTACAAGTGCTAGCCTATCTAATTGCTTGTAAAGTATCTATGTATAATTTGCTATATTAAAAACTTTTCTCTATATTAAACTCTTTAATACTTCTATAGACAGATTCTTGTAATCTATTAAGACTGCTTACTTTTACTTCTAATATTTTTTTCTCAAGAAATACAAGACAAAAGAAAAAATTTATCAAAAGAAAAGTAACAAAAATAAATAAAAAACAAAAAAAACAAAAAAAAAAAGCAAGAAAAAAAAAACACAGATGTCAAAAAAAAAAAAACAGAAAACAAAAAAAAAAGTAATAATTACATATTTATATCTGTGCCAAGATTTAAAAAATTCTATATTATTTACAACTAATTAATATATCTTTTTTGCAAAGCTTTACTTTGTTGTTATGGACTTATTTGAATACATTACTAGGATTAAATATTTTCAAACAGAAGTACCAGTCTCTTTTCTATACTGTAGTATCATATTGATAAATAAAACAAATATATAGTTGCATTCTACTGAGTTTGTCCAAATTAAATAAGTGTAAACAATACTAATTTTTTGAAGAAGATTAGCCAAAATATCTACTTTTTTGTTAAAAATTTTAATATAGTTAGCAAAAAGAAAGAAAAGAAAGAGAAATTAACTTGTATTAAAAAAAAAAAGTATAAGTTTTTTTAGACTAAATCAACAAAAGTCTTTATTAAAACATGTACAGTACTAAGTTTTTTTTAGTGAGTAATAAACTTTAAATTTGTTAGTAGGTAGTGAATAAGAACTAACTTTAAACAACAAGTGCTATATTTATAGTAAATAATAAACTTTGAAACTACTAGCAGATAGTATATAATAACTATTTTTAAACAATAGTTGCTAGCTTATAGATTGTATTATAGTCAGAGCATATACTAAATTTAGTTATTAATGATTTATATCTAATTTAGTAATAATTAGCAGTTAGATAATTCTAGAATTTTATTCAAATTTTTTATATATTATATACAAGTATAGCTATATGAAGGTTTTATAATACTAAGATTTTTTTACAATAAGAACAAACTTAAAAAACATCTATTTAATTAAGCTTACTATAAAATTTATAAATTACAAAACCAAATTTAAACAGTTATATATAGTTTAAACTTTAACAATCAAGATCTTTATAGTTTTTTTTTTTAAAAATAAACTGCTTTTACACTATTAATAACTATTGGAATATATTATATAAAAATTTAAGAAAATAAACTCTATTTATATTGCATATTTTGATTATGTTATACATTTGACTAGAATTATATATATTAAAACTTTATTATAAAAAAATATATAATTTTTTTTTAATTTTAGATATTTCATCTATTTTAATAACAATAGCCAAACTTAAATTTTTATACAAATTATGAATAGTTTAAAAAGCTATTCTTGTATAAAAATTATAATTTAAAAATATACAAAAGTTTTAAATAGCTATTGAAATATAATGTAAATTAATTTTACGCTTTTTTACCTCAATTACAACACCTATCATTCTGAGTTTTCGTTATTCTACAAACTTTTGATCACATCTAAATATCTCATTGGCTCCAATTCTATTTGATAATATGTATAGCTAAGATATATTCTACTAGTATGATCTATCTTAGCTGATTTTAGATATTTGAAAGCATATATTTGACTTCAATTATTCTGTTATATAAATGATAATTGCAAATACAACAAAAATATAGTAATATCATACCATTTACTAATCTTTAATTCTGTTAATACCATCATTTTTCATGATATTCTGCAGTCTAATAGTTCTCAAAACTCTATTTAATTTTATAATCATTGTTAAACTAATAAATAAATTGCTTAAAAAATAGTATTGCACAATATTTTAATAACAATATACCAACACTATCAAGCATGGCACAAAACCTAAAGATAATAACTCAAATAATTAAAAAATAAATTAGTAAGAAAATATAATATATATATATATATATATATATATATTTAAGGTGAGGTCTTGCTCATATCTATATTTAATAATTTATATAAGTAGTTATATAAATATAAAACTATATAAAAACTTAATTTGTATAATAATAAACAAATATAAATTATATTCAAGAATAAAAGCTCAGACAGTTTATTATTCATGACCTAAATCTACTAGAGTAGCCAAGACTCACCTAGATTTAAAAACTTTATACAAATCTAGATGAGTCCTAGATAAGTATAAAGTTTTAGAATAATACTATAAGATATATAAGAAGTAAGTTATTTGTAGTATAAAAAAGTTTAATATAAGTTAATAGTTATAAATATAGTAAAGTTAAAGAAGAAATATAATAAAATTAAAATAAAAATAATAGTGTAAGTTAGATAGTAGTAATAGTATGAGAGAAGTTAAAAAGAAATTATAAATGATAAATATAAAAAAAAAAATAAAAAGAACGTTTGGTAATTGGTATCTGTCACTACAGTGCACTAGGTCTTGTTTTGTTAAAGATTATCTAATAGATTTTGTTAATATGTTCTTGTGTTTTGATAATCGTATTTTAAAAATAGATTAAGGTTTGTACTGTATATATTCTTATTGTGTTAAAAGTTATTTGAATTAAGTTGAAGGTTGTTAAAATGAACAAACATAATTATTTAAATAGTCATTCAAAGCATGCTTATAAATGAAGTCTTCTATCTTGACAAGTAGTAGTTGAAGCTACACGTAGTACTAAAGTAAAAAAAACATGTTAAACAAAATGTTTTAGCATATCAGGAAATAATTGAAATTGAAGATAGTAATTCAGTTGATGAGTATCTATATGAAATTACAAGTATAGATTTTTCTGAAGAGAAACAGTAAGTAAAAAGATATAAATATAAGATAATGATAGAAATAAAAAGAAAAAAAAAGAAAACTGAAAAATTAATATTAATAGAAATATTTGTATATTTAGTTTTCAAAATGAGAATAAAGATTTGAGAAAAAGACTTGAAGTTTTAGAAATTCAGCTATAAGAAAAGGAGTTGAGTCAAACAACAATAAATTTTTAGAGAGATATTGCATATAAATATTTGAATAAGAGCTGTTGGAAAGAATAGAATTGTTGCAAAAGAATTATTTTAAAAAGGGTTATGTAGTTAGTTTTGGAGATAGTAGTTATAAAAAAATAAATTAGAGTAGTTGAGTATATAGAGTAAGATAATTTGTTTGTTGCTTAGTTGTATGTAGCTTATTTGAACAAAAATAATAGTATGTTTGTTAAAGAATACTATTTTAAATAAAAGTAAGATTTTTGTTAAAGATTTTAAGAAGTATAAAGTAAAATTATTAAAATAAAGAAGCAATATTCTGATATGTTTTTGTTAATAATAGGATAAAGTTAAAGGTGTATTATTTAAAAGAGAAAAGAAATTTAAGAAGAAAGAAAGAGTGAATCTGAAATTTCAGGTATTTGGAAATTTAAAAAAAAGATCAGTATTAATTGTTGGAATTTGGGGTTTTTTCAAAATATATTGTATAGCTTGAGGAAGATAAAATTGGTAATATTGAGAGAAAATAGAAGAAATTAGATGAGTAGAGAATTGTATAATGTTAAAGTAGGCTATAATATTAGCAAAATGATGGGGATCTGTTGAAATAAAAAAAGTACGTTGTAATATATTTTTGAGATTAAAGTTGGTTATATTATCATTAATAGCAGTTTGTTAAGAAATTTTTAAGAAAAAGTATAAAAGAAAGAAGTTTCATATTTAGAATTGGTTGTTGTATTATTAAGCAATATAAATTGTTGTTTTGCTTTATGAGCTAATTCTTTAAGAGATTTAAAGTGAAAAGGTTTAGAAAGAGTAGCAGGTAATAATTGATTTGGTTCAAAAATAGAAAAGCCTAAGTTTGGTTGTAAAATAGTTAAGAATTGCAGAAAGAATTGTTTAAAGAAAAAGAATGTCAGATTATAAAAAGTATGTGTAGCATTGTCAGAAAAAATATTGCAAGTAGGATTGGTGCAAGAATATAGATGATATAAAGCAGCTTTAATTGATGTATCAGTATGTTCTTGTAATGAGTTAATTGATGTAGGTTGATAAGAATCTGGAAGTAGTTGCTTAAGATGATTAGAAAAGAAAGTAATAGTTTAAAATTTAATAAAATTATAAACTTTTTGCTGATTAATATATGAAAATTGTTGTTGATAAAAGTTGTAAAATTTGGGAAACCAGTTATCAAAAGGTAAGCAATATTTTTTAAAAGAAGGAATATGAAATATTTGAAGAAAATGTTGTAGATTAATATTGAAGATAATATAAATATTATATTTAGAATCATGTTTAATTTTAAATATTAATAAGCTTGAGTTATGATAAATAGTATTAAAATATAGACTTAGTCAAATAGGTTTAAGATCAAGATCAAGATAAAATTGAGTATAGTTAATAGTTTGATATTGGTTATGAAGAAAAAGATGTAGATAGGCAAGATTGATTCAATATGGGCATGTTGGGAAATAAAGTATGGAGGTAGAAAATAGTGAGAATGAAAATTTTTTTATAGTTTAGACTTGTAAAAAGAACAGTAGTAAAGTTGGATAAAATATTTTTAAAAGTAAAAAGTAATAACACAGATAAAATATTAGGATTATAAAAAGGTGTATTTGAAATGTTTTGATAAATAATATCAAGAAGGAATTGTGTTTTTGTACAATCATATTTTGTAATAAGTCATTAAAATTATTACAATTAGATTGTTGTTGAATAGTAAAAATATGAGTTGTTTTTCCAGAGCAAAAGTTTTGAAGAAAACGTTTGATAAAATTTAAAACTTGTATTTTAAGAGGGGTTGAAAATTGGGTTGGGTTTTGAGCTTCTGTATTAATTGAAAATGCTTGAAACTAGTTAAGAGTTTCACTAGAAAGCTAATAATAAGGAAATCTTTGTTAAGTCATAGTTAGTTTTAAATATAGATAATAAAAAAAACTGAAAATTTAATAAAATAATATAGATAATTTGAAAATAAAACTTGATAGTGTTTTGGTCACATAATCAAAGTTAGATAATTTTAAATTTATTAGAATTGTCTTGGAGAGAGGATTATTTTGGTAGTTAAATCATCTAGATTGGTTAAGTAGATCAAAAGTTATTGAATTTTAAAGATTTTGTAATAATAATGAATATAATTGTTAATATATA
>CAJVPU010001106.1:0-13944 GCA_910591775.1 Dentiscutata heterogama | reverse complement strand
AGCATATCACACCCAGACCCAGCATATTACCAAACTATATTACTATACCCAATACCAGTACTAATCGCAAAAAAGCCAAGAACATATCACCACTAATCACAATCTCTAACAAGGCTACCAAAGTGCTTCCTTTACTACCTTTAGACCCCCTGTTAGTAACCAAGCCTCTATAGCCAAACTATCATATAGTCAAGTTATCAAAACCAACCTTGAACTATTAGCCACTAATGCTCTCAGTAATATAAAATAGGCTACAATCATATATACTAAAGTATTTGCACCCCCCCTTCAACACAGAGGTTTGAACATATGATACTATTGCCAATGCTCTGGCTACTCCAGAAGGTATATATAATCTCACCTGCTATAAATTAGCAACTACACCTATTCAATTAAAATTACCAGAGGCAATATTTCTAAAATTCGCATATTTTAATACTTGATTCTTTACAACATTTATGCATAACCTCAAAACCACTTCAGCACACCAAAAAGAATATACCAACCTCTTCAACAGAGCTCTTGCAACTTATAAAAAGGAAAATGAAATCACAATTACAATGCCACAACCTGCAACATCATCTACACAATACTTAAAAAGTTGCTTATTACACAATACATCTCAAACCTCAACTTCTCAAGTATCTC
The DNA here is from genome assembly GCA_910591775.1 of Dentiscutata heterogama. Taxonomy (NCBI): domain Eukaryota; kingdom Fungi; phylum Glomeromycota; class Glomeromycetes; order Diversisporales; family Gigasporaceae; genus Dentiscutata; species Dentiscutata heterogama. The sequence continues at coordinate 13,296 of CAJVPU010001106.1, read as the reverse complement.
ACCAAGACAAATACACAGAGTAATCCACTATGCCAGAGGCTTTCTTCAAATTAAAAACCCTGATGAAGAGTTCTTCAAAGAGATCAAAATGCAGATTAACAATGTACTAAAAAGCAAATTGATTTTCTTCCAGACATGCCTGACCAAATTTTTACTGAAATTCAAAACATCCTGCTTTTTAAACTCCCAATTACACAACGCTCCCACACCAGAGCTATAGTTAACACCAGCAACCTACTTAGCCAAGCTCCCTCCTCTACCTTCACACTATAGCATCTTTTTAGTTAGCTATTTCCAATCTTACACCAATCCTCACTCTAGCATTTAGCTGTATACAAAAGAAAACTCACTAATTACTATACTGTAACCAAAATTACTGACTTTTATTTTAAGCTTTCATTCTCCAAAAAGCCCCTTCCTACAATCTACCAAGAACTTAACCTCATAGCCTAAAAATACTTTCTATTTAATCAAGCAATACTTAGAGAATATTATATATTTAAACTTCTACCTAATAACTTCTTTGCTGTTAAACTCTCTCTACCTAAAAAAACTAACAAAATTAAAACCACCATACTATTTATCTTCTCTAATACTAACAATGCTAAAGCAAAAGAGTTTATCAAGTAAGCCTCTATCTTTTACAGAATCTAGTATCCTCTCCCTCTCGAGATTATACAAGCAAACTCTATGGACAAGCCTCTTCTCTCTGTAGCAAAAGAAATTACAAAAAATCTAAACATCTCCCTGCCAATTACCACACTACAACAGCTTTCAGCCACATCTAAACTGCTACGTAGCCACTACTACTTTACCCAGCTTTCTACTGATTAGATCCAAATAGAAAGTACCTCCTTCCAAAGTACTATCAAATAACTACTAGCTCCAACCTTCTCAATATCTCTAACAATATTGATGAGATTATCAGAGACCTTTCTAAGCATAAAGTTATTGTCTTCCTACCTATTCAAAACCAACCTGACATTATACCCACTATGAAAGTGCTTAGACAATACTATACTATCAAAATAATCTCAGACATCCTATTAAAACTTTCACCCCTTCCTACACCTAAGTGGAGTATATTTGACAATATAGCTATAGAGCACTCCAACACCCCAGCACAATACAATCTTTTACAAGCATCATTCCTGCACCAGAAAAAGTATTCCCAACTTTGAAGCTAATCCCAGACACAAACACAACCATGGACACAACAATACTATTAGCTACAGAACCCACCAACACAGCAACTACTCCAATCTCTAAAAGTACATCTAATACTCCACTAGACAACCTAGTGCCAATAGATACAAATGAACACTCTCATGAGTAGCCTACACAACACAACAGCCTCCTACTTCCACCCACACACATAATACCCAACACTTTTATACCTTCCAATCTGGCACTTCTCAACCTACTCCACTTCATTTACTAACTTCTCAATTTGTACAAATAATATACAAGGCTTTAATACAACCACTAAAAAAGAAACCTAAGAACACTATTGCCTACAACAAGATTTAAACATTATTAGCATTACTAAAACCAAACTAGCTAGCCAAATAACCTCACAAAAACTTCTTAAAACTCAACACTTTGCCTACTTCTTGTCTTGTACAGATAGCTTCAAAGCAGGAACTGCTATCATGATTCATAATACTCTTACTACACATATCCACAATATTAGCATAGTACCTGGATATGCTATTGCTATTGACCTCTTATTTAAACATGACTTCAAGTTTTGAATCATCTTATTCTATCTTTCTAGCAATGATTCAAACTTCAAACTACAGACTTAGAACACTATCATCCAATAGCTACAACAGGCTAGAGCACTAAATATCCTTTCAATAACTCTAGGAGACTTCAATGTCTCTACAAAAAATATTCACTCTTAATTGATTAAATACAAACTCCTCCAATACTTAGCATTCAACAACATGTATGACTGGCCTTATATTCTTATAGGTCTGCTCATAGAATCAATCTTAGCAGCAAGATTGACTTCATCTGGGCATACTATCTAATTCTTCAATATCTCATTAACTATAATACAGATAACCCTAATACAAGCACTCAAAGTGACCACAAAATTCTTTTCTCCTGCTAGCTTTTTCACTATGCACTAACAGAACAATGAAGATACAAATCCATACCCAAAAAGAAGTATTCAACTTCAAAGCAATGAACCTAGAAAAATGAGAAGACTTTGCAAACCAAGTTAGTACAAACTTGCAACATCACAACACACCCTCCAAATCTACTACTACAGAAACTCTCAAAACTACATGGTACAAAATCTAGACTAGCCTTATTACTGCAGTACTTCAACTTATTCCTAATAAAAAGTTTACAGTCTACAACTTCCATCATACATTTTTGCCAAAGCTACTTAGCTTCACCATAGTTTCAAGATAGTCGACGACATTATCAAAATAATAAAATGCCAAACTAAGTCCAACCTACAGGCCCCAGCCCATCTTGACAATATAATAACTAATCTTAACAACCTGCACAATCTTGAAATACCTTCTCTAGCAACTAACACTGATTGGATCACCAAGGCAAACTCAAAATAGAAAAAACTTCACCATTTATGCAACTTAGAAAATATCAACCATATATGGTATTAAATTACTAAGCCAATTACTAAAAGATATACAAAACTCAAGACAAATCCATTTTCAATGCTCAATAGCATTCTAAACCAACACAAAGACCCTGTAAAATTTGACAACATCAAACTCGACCAGGATGTTATCATGGACTCCACTATCATTAAATCACATATTCAGCAACACTTCTATAATTGGACTGCTACTTGTCTAATTAATAAAACTATATTTAATACCGAATAGCAAACAGAGTACAACCCTATACCTTATATCCAATAAAACTGGTATCAAGAGGTACTTACTGCTCTAACTCAAGAAGAAATACTCACTACACTTAGCCAACTGCCTAACAATAAAGCCTGTAAACCTTTTTGAATACATTACAAAATGCTTAAACATGCAGGCCCTATCTTCTTACAAGCTATAACTACACTTCTTAACAGATGTCTTCTCACTCAAATAATCCCCAAACAATAAGAGAAGGCAGAATATACCAACAGGTCGAATGAAACTATACTGGATAACAATCGAGTAACTAATAGGTCTCCTATATCTAAATGATATGCGTATGGGTGTTTAATAACAGGCGAAGTCTAAATGTCACTGACTGGTTACTGATTTAAAACAGATATTTGGCAGAAATAAGATACCAATCGGGAATATTTAGGTCCTAAGTTGAACAGCTGGTAGGCCTATATATTAAACTGATAGGTATCTTATTTTGATCGAAATTGCAAGAAAACCGGATACCCTTCGGGTGTAATTAATATAACTATCAATTTGACGTAAAGGCCTACCTGTGTCTCTATAATTTACTTAATTTGTACTTAAATATTTCTGATTGGTATCTTATTTCCGCCAAATATTTGTTGAAATCATTAACAAGTCAGAAATATTTAGGAATACAAAAATTATATTATCGATTTTTCGGTAGGCCTATTGATATACTGATTGGTATCTTATTTTACTCGAAATTGCAAAAACATCCGTTACACTTCAGATGTATTTAAGATACTTATCGATTACATAAAGGCCTACCGTTTGTTTGATTTTCAACCTAAATATCCCCGATTGGTATCTTATTTCTGCCAAATATCTGTTTGAAATCAGTGATCAGTCATAAACTTTTAATACCAATATTATAATGCTAGTAGGCCTTTTCATAAACCCGACTGGTATCTTATTTCGCTCTAAATTGCAAGAAAACTGGATACTCTTCGGGATTAAATAATATATCTATCATTATGTCCGACAGGGCTATATTTTTGTTTTTAATGTATTTATATACTTATATAAATGTTATAATGTTTGTTTTATAGAAGCAATTGTATGTTAATATATTTATTTTAATCGAAATATAACCTTGATGCGATTACATATTACTATGCTAAAAAAAAAATACAAAGATTTTTTCAAAGATCTTCATTATCTATAGTAACAGCACCTTCATTTTGTTTTTTTGCTATTACCACTACCATTTTCATCACCACTACTATTTTCACTGCCACTTCCATTTTCACGCCACTTCTATTTTCACTGCCACCTCCACTTCCATTTCCGCTGCTATTTCCATTTCCACCACCATTTCCATTTCTATTACCTCCGCTATTTTCACTACTACCACCATTAATACCACCCCTTTCACTTCTATTACAACCTCCACTTCTATTACTATTGCTGCTTCTGTCTGTGATTTCGTCAACTTTCTTTTCCTCTTCATCATCACTCGCTTCATCAGAAATATAAGAAGTTGAAATAGACCAAACCGGAGCATCCTAGGGTGGTTTTGATCTATCTGCCCATATTGCATCGTTATACCATCATTTTCTTAAGCACTTAACATGAGAAATTTTTTCTCATATTTCATCGGCAAGTCAAAAATTTTTTTTAATCTGTTTATTATAAAAAAAAATAATTATTATAAAATTTTAATAAATCACAATTATAATAATAATTACTTACTCTTCAAGACCTCCATTTTTTGCCGTAAACACAAATTATATGAAAATCATCTTTTTTTTTGTATTCTGGGCAAATTTTTAATCATCATTCAGATTCCGTTCTTTCTATATTCGTTTCTGAGACTTCATCTGAGTGGAAGCCTTTTTCATTAATTATTTCTTCATGTCATCTTTTAAATCGTCCCAACTAATAGAAGGGAAAAGTTCTGCGAGATTTTTATCGTGGATATTAATCAAATGATTAAACCCTCAGACACATCACCTTATTTTCTATAAATTAAACACGTCAAATAGTTATTTTCAGAACACGTGATTTTTTTGACCTAATTAACTAATCAAAATTCTTCAAGCAATACTGGTAATACAATAGTTATATTGTATAAAAAAAAAACTTACTTCGCCACGACGTGTATTTATTCTTTTGCATTTTTTGTCAAACTTTGCCTTCTCCGGATCTTGTTTAATTTGCAATTTTTCATGTTGATGCCGGTGAAGGCTTTGAAGAAAGTAATTTATCTCACCTAGATTATACCTAAACTGACCATCCAAAGCCTTACCAATAGTTGGTATGATTTTTTTGTTTACGTGCTGTGATATTTCTAACCATTTTTTTGTTTCGTCAAGATTAAAAGTATTGTCAAGGCCATTTAATATTTGAATTACCTCATCCTATATTCAATTAAACAATCAATAAAATGACAGCTTTTTTATACTTATAAATTATAATATAATATACATGAAACAGTTTATACTGTTTTTCGTCTATATCTTCTAACATTACTCGTTGCTTTCTTTGATTATATCCGGAGGGTAGTTTTGGGCTTAATGATGGTTTTCGTCAATTATTATTATTTGTTTCACCATTATTTTGTTGCTTTTGTTGGTTCTTTCCAATATTTCTATTTTGAGTATTGATAGTGGTACTCGATTGTTTCTGACTCTTGCTTTGTTTGCAGGAGTCAGATTTTGTGACTTGAGGTATATCAAGGTCAATAAGTTCATTAAGATCAATATTGTTGAATGGACAAGAAAGTCCAGTAGTGCCAGCAAAATCTTCTGTGTCACTGATTACATAGTTGTCGCAATCATGTCAGAATGAGCATAACTTTTGTTAGAGCATATAGCTAGAGTTGCTGGAGTTACTGGAGTTGCTGGAGTTGCTGAAGTTCCTGGAGTTGAAGTTTTTTCCTTAAGATCCTTAACTTCACTTATTAAGGTATTCAACGCTTGTTTTAAAAAATTGATCTCTATTCAAAGTATTGTTAGACATATCGATATAAAAAAACTTTATCAAAAACTTTATAAAAAAAAAAAATAGCTTTTAACTTACCTGAATTTCTTTCTTCAGGAGATTTAGAATGACGACGTGAACATTTATGGCTTCTATCATATGACCAGGACCAGGACCTAGACCTGCGATTGCTTCATTTATTTGATCATAGAGGTGTTATTGATCGAACACGGCTTTGACCTCTTTGTAGAGGCATTGGTGTTGAACGATTTTTGTGGTGAGAGGAAACTGAATGACGTCTGGGTACTATGTTGATTTTGTGATAGCTTTTTCTATATATTTTATCAAAAAGGCAAAAAAAAAAGATCAAAAATATTATTCGAATGAGATATCAGTTGTTTCAAAAGGCAAAGAAAAAAAAAGATCCAAAATATGTTTGATTGAAATATCATTTGTTTGATTTATTTATTAAAAGAGAAAAGGGCAAGAGAAACATTACTTATATATATAGTTTCCTTGTAGTATCTAAAATGGAATGACAAGTTAACGAATGACTATTAAATTAAGTATGAACATGGCGAAAATTCTAATCAACTAATGTGTACAGAAAAAAGTATGATATATTTATTTTAAGCAAGAGTATAAAAATCTGCTCACATATGCTTAAAGTATAACTTATTTATAGATTTTGGTCAGATCTTATTTGAGTGCCATCAAGAGAAAACCTGTTATCGGTTTCAATTATATTTTTGTATCAGATACAATTCTATATTAAATTGCATAAATTGTATCTAGTACGAAATATAATTGAAATTCTGATGACAGGTTTTCCTTGATGACACTCATTTCATTAGCATGTTAATTTTAATCAGATATTGTATAATATATATATACGTAGTAAATAAAATTAAAATTCACATTATATAAATTTATTTGTTTATATAAAATAGATACAAGATTTATAGTTTATTTAACATTCTTTCAGCTAATTTGTCATCGAAAATAAATTCATAACATGCGAGTTTACTTTGTTTACATAAAAATCAACAAAAGGCCTATCGGGATATTAATATTTTTATAGTTTATTTAACTTCTGTTATTTATTTTCGTTAGTGTGGATTGGAAATAAAATTCATATTATGCAAGTTTAATTTTGTTTATATAAAAAATAAATGAAAGACCTACCAGAAATATCGATACCATTATAGTTAACCAGCTTTTGCCTTTTTTAGATAGACTTTTACTAATAAAAGTATAATATTTTTCATACAAAGAAACAACAGAATCGTTGTCAGAACTATCAGTTTGCATTGGATTCTCTGGAATATCCATTTTCGGAAGGTTAATTTGATCGTTAGTGTGTGGCTAAAATTGTCATCAGAAATAAATTCATTATATGCAAGTTTAATTTGTTTATATAATAATAAATGAAAAATCTACCGGAAATATTGATACCATAGTTTATTTGATACTTTGTTACGTAGTGTGCAGCAATCTGTCATCGAAAATAAAATTTATATTATGCAAGTTTAATTTGTTTTTATAAAAATAAATGAAAGACCTACCGGAAATAGTTTATTTGATATCTTTCTTTGTTACGTAGTGTGCATCTAATATGTCATCAGAAATAAAATTCATATTATACAAGTTTTAATTGTTTATCTAAAACTAAACAAAAGGCCTACCAGAATATTGATACCTTTATAGTTTATTTAATATTTCTCTAAAAATATTAATAAAAAAAGTTCATATTATCTATTGATATGAAAGAAAATAAAATATCTAATTACTGTATATATTTTGTTCATTTTTAAGTATAATGAAAGATGTATCAGTATGTCTATATTTTTTATAAATTCAAAAACTGATCATTAAGCATTAACAAAATAAAAAGTAGTAAATTTATCAGAACAAAAGTATAATTATCAAAACAAAAAGTATATTTGTCAAAACAAAAAAGTTAATATATACATGATAATCTTATAGCTATATCGGCATTCCAATAAGTTTATTGAAAATTCAAAGCATAATTGGCAAAACAAAAAGTATAATTATCAAAACAAAAAGTATATTTGTCAAAACAAAAAGTTAATGTATACAAGATAATCTTATAGTCATATCGGCATTCTAATAAGTCTATTTAAAAATTCGAATTATATATAAATAAAGTTACCTTCTAGTAAATTTGAACTATATTCTTCTCGTTCTCACTCATTATTCTCTTGTTGTTTATATATTCTTCGCTCATATATTCGCTCATATATTCTTTTTCGTAAATTGTCTTGTCTTACATAATGGGATATAAACAAAAAAATTCTATTATCAAAAAGACTATCAAAAAGTCAAACGATTATAATTTAAAAAATCACAACTTTATACCTTGCTATTGCGATATTTGTAAGGGTAAACTTGTTGACTCCTGAAGAAGAAAAGCCCATATGGTAAAAAAGAAAATTCCAGCAAGAACTATTCTTGGTGTTAGCAAATCTTCAAGCAAAGTGGCAGCTACAATGGACTTTCCAGAAGTGAACCTTCCAGAAGTTGATCTTCCGGAAGTTGACCTTCCAGAAATGAACTTTCCAGAGAATCCAATACAAACTGATAGTTCTGACAATGATTCTGCTGTTTCTTTATATAAAGAATATTATACTTTTATTAGTAAAAGTCAATCTAAAAAAGGCAAAAAGCCAGTTAGAGGGAAGAGGAAATCACAATACTCTATAATCAAAGGTGACTTGTTCTCTGACAAAAAAAATTTAGTTAAAGATCCTTTAGACTTTGAGAAAAAAGAATTAACTAACCAAGAAATTGACTTTGACATACCAGAAATCTTAGATGAAAGTGTAGAGATGCCTATAGAACTAATAGATCTGAATAAAGGTTTTTTTTTTTATGTTTATATTTATATATTTATTTATTTTATTTTTATTTTTATTTTATTTATTTATTAATTTATTTATTTATTTATTATTATTATTATTATTATTATTATTATTATTAAAGGTTTTTTGTGAATTGTTTTTTGGGTTCTCAAAAACCAAAAGAGGTATCAGCAATCAGAAGTTAAAACTAATTCTTTGGTGAAGTTCCTCCATTATCTGCTGATTCTTGAGAATGAAAAAAGATATTTCTCATTTCCTACATCACTGAAGATGGCGCGTAAGGCTCTTGGTGTCTGTGCTCACATGATTAAATATGCAACATGTGAGCAATGTTGTAAATTATACAACATTGCTGACATGTCAACCAACAAACCCAATATGGTTCCTAAAGCAAGCCATTGCACCTTCCAAGACCTTCTGAACCATCCAATAGTTAGTTTTTTTTTTTTTTTTTTTAAAAAAAAAAAATAAAATTTAAATTTTTTTTTCTTTATTTTTTTAAGGCCAATCAAAGACGTCATTGCAATAACTCCGTTGCAAAAAAAGTATCTATAAGCAATAGAGTTATATATCAGCCATCATTGATATTTCCAACAGTCTCTTTAAAACACCAACTGCAATTATTGTATAACTGGAAGGGTTTTGAGGAGTCTTGTAGAAAGTAGGCAGAGAGGCTTAATGATTCTGAAAGGCTTACTGATATATATGATAGAAGAATTTGAAAGACCTTTTAAGATCTAAATGAAAATCTACCATTCTTCCAGAGGGACCTATCAGATAGCAATTTGGGTTTAATGATTAACCTAGATTGGTTCTAGCTATTCGATAACTCACAGTATAGTGTCAGAGCTATATATAGTGTTATCTGTAACCTTCCACATGATGAGCGATTTAAGCTGTCGAATATTCTCACGTTGGCATTAATACCTGGTCCTAACGAGCTCAAATTATACCAGCTAAACCATTATTTGGCACCCTTAATAGATCAATTAATTGATCTATGGAATGGTAAGCAACAACATTTAATATCGGACTATATATTATTATTATTATTATTATTATTATTATTATTATTATTATTATTATTATTATTATTATTATTATTCATATTATTCATATTATTATTCGTATTATTATTATTAGTATTATTATTATTCGTATTATTATTATTATTACTCGTATTATTATTATTATTATTCATATTATTATTATTATTTTTCGTATTATTATTATTATTATTTATATTATTATTAATATTATTTGTATTATTATTATTATTATTATTAATTCTATTATTATTATTATTACGTATTATTATTATTATTAATATAATTATTATTGACTAGGGATTGAATTGACAAGTACATTTGAAAGCTCTACTGGCAAATCCATTAGAGCAGCAGTAATATATTGTTCTTGTGATATTCATGCTGCGAGAAAATTATGTAGTCATATTTTGGCTCAAATTGCTTGTCATGGGTATTTAAAGAGGGCCAATCTAGACGATAGGAATCAACCCAACTTTGGTGGTTTTGAAGATATGGATGAATGGTTCGTCGAAAGAAATATCAATGAAATTTGTCATGATGCCATCACGTAGAAGGATTGTAAGACTGAAGATGCTAGAAGAAAGCATATATCAGAAACTTTGGTCCGTTGGTCAGAAATTTATCGTCTCCTTTACTTTAATTTCTTCCAGTTTCTGATAGTTGATCCAATGCATTGTCTATTTTTAGGCATAGCTAAATGGATCGTTAAATTATGGATTGATGAAGGTGTTTTTTTATTATTATTATTATTTATTATTATTATTATTATGTTTTTTTTTAAGAGTGAATTTACTGTTCAGAGATTTTATATTAATCATTATATAATTAATTGTATATGAAGGTGTTTTAATGCTGCATAATCTTGCTCTAATGGAAGATCGGGCTAAAAAAATGCAGGTTCCTGTAGATATTGGCAAAATTCTTTACAAAATAGCTACGGAAGAAGGATTTTCAAGGTTTAGGCAGATTAATAGAAAACCTTCATTTTGGTGTACACAACATCTATAACTTGGGATTTGTTGCGCAAAAATGATCACCAAATACTTACATATTTTGTTCGCGCATGCTTTATCCTGGTGTCCCAAATTGTGTCTAAAGGCAATTTGGAAGAGGCTCATAGGTGTCTTCTTAAAATGGTTAAACTTATAGAAGAAATTTATGGGCCAGAAAAAATAGCACCTAATTTACATTTATGTTTATATATATGTGAGTGCATTGTGGACTATAGGCCACTGTATACATTTTGGTGCTTTAGTTATGAACGGATGAATGGTTTAGTAGGTATGTTGTATTTGTATAATAAAATATCAAATAGCCGGATAAATATAGCCTAGGCGACACCTAATTTTATTTTTATTTTTTATTATTTATTATTATTTGGGCCCTCAAAAGTAGAAACCACCGAATTTGACTTTTTAAAAAAATTTGGTTGCTTAACTTTCAAGACCTATATCTCAATGAATTTCAAAGCTATTTTAATAATTTAAATTTTAAAAGAAATATTAAATCTTAAAGTTTATTTTAAAATTTAAATTATTGAAATAGCTTTGAAATTTATTGAGATATAGGTCTTGAAAGTTAAGCAACCAAATTTTTTTAAAAAGTTAAATTCGGTGGTTTCTACTTTTGAGGGCCCATTTTCTTTATTTTATTTTTTTTTATTTTTTTTTTTTTATGTTTTTTATTTTTTCACGATACCTATTTAAATCGTCACCTATATTATATTTTATCCAAATAGCTATATTAAACTGCCAAAAGCTCAATAGGATTTTAAATAAATTTACAGAGTCATTCCATAGCAGTAACAGAAGAATTGAGGCTAAACTTCTTAAAATTCTGCAATATAACTCTCTTTTGGATGTTCTTTCATTACGTGCAGAAGGCCATTTGCGTACTTGTTTGCAGTTCATTGAAAAAGAAACAATGATCAGTAGTCTTTCCGTTTATAATGGAAATGATTGTCAGGAGTTTCTTTCTATGTCTGTAAATGTTGAAGATAATTCAGGAACTGGCTCTAAACCTTTTCCAGGTAAATTATTAGGACCTAAAAGGGAGTGTGTAACCCTTCTGAAAAAATTATATGCATTGTTAGTTGGCTATTACAACAATGCATATAATTATAATTTTACCTCCCTAACTGAAATGCATATCGGGCACCCAGATTCCATAACAACATTACCTGGCATTACTATATACAGTAGAGTAAAAATTGGTGACGAAATATTTGGGTCTACTTATTTGAAGAGACACATAAAGTTAGCGAAAATACTTGCAAAATTTATATTGGATAACAATACTACTGACATATACCCAGGCCTCATTCAATATTATTTCGAGCATATTATAAATCTACCAGAAGGTTCAAAAAAGCATGTACTTGCTTATGTGTAGTGATATCAAGCTGTTAACAACCAAAAGACAAGATATCATACCAAGTAGATGACATTTGTAATATTGAATTATGAAATCAGGATTTCTATAATTTAAGTAGGGATTGTATTATTCCAGTGTATAATATTTTAGGTCATTTTATTTTTGGAACTGTCAAAGTCAGAAAAAAAACTCTCTGGGAATATATATCCATGAATTCTATAAATAAAAAGTTTTATATTTAATATGTATGTAATTTATGTAACATAATTTTTTTTATTGTTATTAATATAAGATTTTAATTTTAATAATTTTACTGGCATGTATTGTTAATCTTTTATTTAACAAGTATAAGTTTATACTGGTATGTTTATAGATTTATCTTATTTATTATCTAAAAACTTCTGACATTACTTCATTCTCTTTTTTTTATAAGATAAATATCATAGACCTATAAATTTATCGGTATTTATATAGATAAACTAATAGACATATATAATAATCAGTAGTTTTATAGATTAATTAATTTATCTCTGAATAGCTTCTGATGTGAATAAGGATTATTAGTTTGCTTACCTAATAATTCCAAAGACCCATCAGGTGCCCGATAGGTCTTTGATTTAAAATTAAAAAAAACAAACATATCGATTTTTGATATGTTACTGGATTTTATCTGAAATGCTCAGCCTGATAAGGCTTTACATAATTATGATATTTTACTGATCTTACTTGTTCTCAATTTTTATATCAAGTAATATAAGTTAAAAATTATATACATATAAATTATTTAATAGCTCTATAGATACATCAAAAGACCTATCAGTTTTTCAATATGTTATTGATTTAAAATTAAAAACCAGTGACATATCAAAATTCGATATGGCTCTGGTTTTTATCTGAAATGCTCAGCCCGATAAGGCTTTAAGATTTTATAATATTTTACTGATCTTTACTGGTTATCAATTTATATATCAAGCATTATAAGTTAAAAATCATATACATATATATTTATACTAATTTGTTCTTGCATTCTTTTGTTATATCATGTGTTATCCCTTAATATGTAGACCAACGCAGGCAAATTTGTCTGCGTTTTTGCACTTTTTTTAGCTCTGATTTACTTTTTTAAAATGCTAAAATATTTAAATAAAACTTTGCACAATTATATTTGAAAATAAG
>CAJVPU010001105.1:0-13947 GCA_910591775.1 Dentiscutata heterogama | reverse complement strand
ATTTCTATCAAAGCTGATTATAGTGAAGCCCATATCTACACCCACAAGAACCTTGTCCCCTTCCTGACCACCTAATTATTATAAGGATGTACTCTAACTCTAATTATTATAGAGGTGCAATATATTGCACTGTGCAATAAATTATAAAATCCTAAAAATATATACACGTAATAGGTGCAAAATCACCATAGATGCATTTTAGAATAAATAAAATAAATTATTATAATTAAAATATTAATATAACTGCTATCTATTTTTTATTTACAATTTTATAGCTCAAAAAAAATATATAATGATTTGTAATTTATCTTCAAATATTAATTTAATAAAATTTAGGTTTCATTTTTTTAATTCTTTAATTAAAATATTAGTACTTATAAACATGTTTAGCTAAATATAATTGTAATTAATAACTCTAACCTTAATATCAAAAATTTGCTAAACTTAGAGGCTTCATGATTAGCTTCAATACTATTTATAAGACTTCTAAGAAACTGATTATAATTTGTATCTCTTATTAAATATCTTGCAATAAGACCTAACTCTACAAGAATAAATGCTAAACAATATTTTATATTGAGTAATTTTATAAGCATCTATATTTCTACTTAATATCTTTACTTATACTTTTCATCAATTTTTAAAATTAATTTAATTTTTTCTTTCACTAATTACATAAAATCTTATAACTTGAAAGCTTTTTTTATCTCATTTATACTCTTTTAATAATATTATAAGCAATATTAAATATGTATTTCTAAGTTTATATAATAATTTTAACATTTTTCTTTTACTTCTGTTTTTGTATATTTAAGTTGATTATATTTTACTTCCTTTTTTTAAAATAGTTATTTAATAATTTTATATTAGTTAAGTAAGAAAGTAATAGTTAAAGAGATAAATTAATTATATTAATATTATTAAATAGATAATTAAAATTTGTAATTATAAAATCTTTTATTGATTTGTTTTTTGCAAAAATTTTATTACAATACACTATAAATTAATTCTTTTAGATAATTTCAAAGTTATCTTTTAAGTAATATGCTTTGTTTTTTTCAACTATATTCATGATGCCTGTAAAATTTATTTAGAAATATTAATTACTTAAACTTTTAAATAATTATCTTTGTAATTATATACTTTTTATTTGCAATTTTTCAATTGCAGTATCTGATAACATTAATTCATTTTCTTATAGTTATTAATAAAGATATATTAATTATAGTTTTTAACTATATTAATTTTGAAAAAATAAAAATTTATATACTATTAAAATTAGTTTTAAATAAATTGATATATTTTATTTGTGTTTTTTTGTATATGAAATCTTATACTTTTTTTTTAACTTCTTTAAAAACAATTACTTGTAAATATAAAAAATAATTTTTGTAAACTTAATCAAAATTTTTTACTTATTTATTAATATACAAAAGTTTATTTATTTTTTTTTTTAGAAGTAATAAGTTATTAGACTGTTTTTTGAATTTTGTGTCAAGTATTTTGAAGAAATAGAAATAAAGCTAATTTACTCTAGATCTAATCTTTAGCTAGAAAGTTCAAAGACCTCTAGACTATATATTTAAGATTTAATAGAGACTTAGTTTATATTGTATATAATTATTTAACTATTGTAATTACTTGTTCTAATCTATATTATTTCACTCTTAAGCAGAGGTGTTTGGGGTAATTTAACTTGGAGTTCAGATTTGATAATAGATTTTAATAATTAATATATTATAAGAAAGTATTTTACAATTAAAATTAGTTCAATTAGAAGTAGTATAGTTTGTATTATAATGCTGATTAGAGTATTGTCTAGTATATATATACTGTATATAGTAGTAATAATATAAGGTAAAAGTGCATTACAAAGGTCACTAACTATAATACACTAACTTATTTAGAAAATAATCTAGTACTATGACCCCTAGTTAGAAGCAACTTTAGTTATACAACTTAGCTCATATCTAACCAATATATGAGAGTTTTCTTAAGAGTATAGTTGGCAATATACTGTATCTAAAAAAATGCATAAAAGAAAAAGATAGAATACTATAAATATATTTAAAATTCAGAAAGATTCAGATATCTAGTTGTAGACAGTGTTGGCACATGACCAAGTTATAACAAGTTATATTAGTTTAATTAGAGAGATTATATATTCTTAATTATATAATTTTACTAATTGAATTTAGTAATATAATCTGTTATGATCTAGTCATATGCTAACAATAGCTATAGATACTTAAAAGGTAATATAAGTGTCTATTTATAAGTAAGAAGTACTATATAAAAATAGAATTACTATAATAGAGAATTTGGTGCTTTTTTTATTACCAAACAGAAAGTAGTTTGAGTAAAAAATTATAAATGCTACAAAAAATTCTTGATCACCTGTCTGGAAGTAAATAGAACTAGTATGAGAGATATAAAAAATGCAAAAATATGTGAATTAGAATAGATTCTGTAGTATAAATCTTTGTTTAGTATTTATAAGGATAATAATTTAGGTAAAGTTTAACTTAAGAATAAATTAGCTCTAATATTGGCTAGATTAGAATTAAAAATCATATATATGTATATGTAATTGCAATAAAAATTATATAATATTAATAAAAATCTACTAAACAGAAAAGTTCATTCTTTAAAAAAAAAAAACAAATCAAAACAACAATTAATATTTTTTAATAATTTATCTATACTTTTATGTCTAGAAATATTAAATTCTTTAGAGTGTAAGAATTATATTTTAAGAACCTTTACAAAAGCTATATATCTTCTATTTTTCTTACAACAAGAGATAATAATTATTATAAAAATATATATTGAGTAGTTTTAAATTTTTTTTAAAAAAAATAGTAGATAGTAATTTGGAAAATAAATAGAATTAATCTTTTAACTAAAATTTACTGTACAGATACTACACAACTTGAAAACATTTTTTGTATAAAAAATAAAAAAAGCTACAAGCAACTTTTTGGCAATTTGTTTTGTATAATATTTATATATCTTCTGTTTTAAAAAAAAAATGTACAAAATTTGTTTTTTGTGTGCTATATACAGTATACACAGTAAAAATAATTATTATCTCTGTAATTTTGGTAATATAAAATACAGAGACAAATATAAATTAGTAACTTACTAGTAACTTATTACTAAAATTATAAATTATTGTAATTGTACAACCCTGTATACAACTTATTTAAACAAGTTATATTCCTAGCAAGTTATTTTATACCAATATTCAAAACTTTAACAACCAAATTTCTGGATTGTATCTATATCAAAAAGCACAATTATACAGTAAGTAGGTACTGCTTATCTCACTGACATTCGTTTCACTGAAAGTTCACTTAGCTGACATCACGTAGGGTTAGGGTTAGCATTTGATTAGTTGCAAGTATATATTTTTAATAAATTTTACTTGGTGTAATGTCGGCTAAATGAGCTGTTGGTAAAGTAAGGTAGATCCAAATATTTTAAGTTAAATCATAATCTTTTAACAAAAAACCAATTAGCATAATGATAGGGTCTCTATTTCTTATCTTATTATTGTCGGTAATCTGATTCTCAAGTAGTGATTGGATTTTAGTGGTTATGTCGATTCAAATTCCTTACACTGGATCAAAGATTTTGAATAACTACATCCATAATCGTTAGGTTTTGCAATAATGATCTATGTTATTGAGATTTCGTGAAATAGAAATATTTGAACATGTTTGTTCATTCATTCTAAGATCATACTATTTAATACATTTAATTACGCTGATTGAAATTTAAATATATATATATATATATATATTGAATAATTAGAGAATTGTAAAGTTTTTTTTTTAATTTAAACAATCATTTTACTTCATTCTTGTTTACAAAAGGTATATCATCTAAAGACAATTGCTAATTAGTGTTAATTTATTGAAAACAAAGTCAAAAAAATTACAATGGTTAGAATCGATATTGACATTTTGATGAATTAATTTTAAATAAATATTTTGCTAAATCTCACCGCAGGTGATCATCACCTCATATAGTTTTTTGCTAAAATTTAGGGTTAGGGTGCCCCTATAAGTTAAGGTTAGGTTAGGTATATTGGTTTGAAATTTAGTTATAATAAGGCTTTTTGGGGTCTGAACATTTTTACTTAGAGCCCTTAACTCTAATTACTTAGTACATTTTTGAAATATAGCATTGCAGTGATAATCACCTGCGGTGAGGTTTAGCAATACCCAATATAATATTTTATAACGATAACGATAAATAAAGATAAAATTATTTTTTTATTTACTAAGAATATTAATATATCGACATATTTTAGTTGCTGTACTTAAAAAATTGATATTGAAATATTTTTTACACTACCGCAACTAGTTCTATGTAGGGATTTGATCCTGCTTATCTGAACTCTTCGGCCCTGTTCGAAACCCGAACTCGAGTTTTATTAATCACGTGAATTTAATTATGTGAATGAAACTCAGTGTGCTCGAATTGAGTTCGAAATCGATCTTATGGGCAAAAAGCTTCGTGATCTGTAACTTTTAATTTTTAATTAAACATTACGGCGCATTTGTAAATTGCCCTAAAATTTGAAAAAATTGACTACAGATTGTGAAATATGAATTATAATATTAATACAAATCTATATATTTATAAAAAAATGCTTATTAATATCAAGCCATGATCGGACTTAATTATTCTTTTAAATGATAAGTAATAACGTTAGCAGAATTAATTTTAAACCCCATATCAGCAGCTTTTTGAAAATAAAAGGACGCCATATGTTCGTTTCTTTCAACACCAACCCCATGACGATAACAGAATCCAAGATTATAAATTCCAGAGACATTTCCCAAATCAGCAGCTTTTTTAAAATAAAAAAATGCCATATGTTCATTCTTTTCAGTACCAGTTCCAGTTAGATAGCAATTTCCAAGATCTTTTGCTCCACTACCATCTTTCATATCAGCAGATTTCTGAAAATAAATGAATGCCTTATGTTTATTCTCTTCACCCCCAATTCCCATAACATAACAGTATCCAGTTTGATAAATCCCATTGACGTTTCCCATATCAGCAGACTTTTGATAATAAATGAATGCTTCATATTCATTCTTTTCAACTCCAATCCCATGAAAATAACAGTCTCCAAGCGAAAACATTCCGTCACTATTTCCCATCTCAGCGGATTTTTGGTAATAAATAAATGCCTTATGTTCATCCTTTTCAACACCATTTCCATGATGATAACAATAACCAAGACAATAGGTTCCTAAAGAATGACTCATCTCGGCAGATTTTTTATAATAAATGAAGGCCTTATATTTATCCTTTTCAACTCCAACACCATTTTGATAACAATAACCAACAGTATATATTCCATCGATATTTTCCATATCAGCAGATTTTTGATAATAAATAAATGCTTTATGCTCATTCTTTTCAACTCCAATTCCATTTTGATAACAATACCCAACCAGAAATGTTCCATGAGGGTCATCCATCTCAGCAGATTTTTGATAATAAATAAAAGCGTTATTTTCATCCTTTTCAACTCCAGTTCCTTTCATATAACAATCTCCAAGACTGTGCATTCCACAGGCGTGCCCCATCTCAGCAGCTTTTTGATAATTAATGAATGCCTTATGTTCATCATTTTCAACTCCAATTCCACGTCGATAACAATATCCAGCCTTATATGCTCCACTAGCATGCCCCATCTCTGCAGAACTTTGATAATAAATGAATGCTTTATGTTCATCCTTTTCGACTCCAATTCCTTTTTCATAACAACATCCAACGTGATATATTCCATCTACTTTCCCCATATCAGCAGATTTCTGATAATGATTGAACGCTTCATGATTATCTTTTTCAACTCCTATTCCATTATGATAACAATATCCAACCTGAAATGTTCCCTCAGGGTCATCCATCTCGGCAGATTTTTTATAATAAGTGAATGCCTTATGTTCATCCTTTTCAATTCCAATTCCTTTCATGTAACAATCTCCAAGCTTGTGCATTCCACAAGCGTGTTTCATCTCTGCAGATTTTTTATAATACTTGAATGCTTCATGTTCATTCTTTTCAACTCCTATTCCATTTCGATAACAATATCCGACACAATATATTCCATAGGCATTTCCCATATTAGCTGATTTTCGATAATAATAAAATGCTTTATGTTTATCTTCTTTAATCCCAATTCCATGTTGATAACAATATCCAACCTGAAATGTTCCCTGAGGATCATTCATCTCGGCAGATTTTTGAAAATAAATAAATGCTTGATTCTCATCTTTTTCAACTCCATTTCCCTCTAAATAAAGTTTACCAAGCTTATATATTTCATTTGGCTTGCATTTATTTACTTCATTTCGTGGGATGTCAATAACTAATAAATCGTCATTCTTTCGTTCATCTTTTAATTAATAGTTTGCAAAATTGTCAAGCTATGGAATTTCAATTTTAAAAAATATCATAGTAATACATAAATAAGTAAAATTACTTACCGAAACAGTCCTGTTCGTCTACAATTAATAAATCACTACTTTTCTGATCATCTATGAAATAATAGTTAAAGCTACAGAATATCACTATCAAAAACAAAATCATAGTAACAAATCCGTAATGTTACCTGAACAGTCATATTTGTCTATAATTGAAAAATTGCTGCTTTTTTGATCATCTTTGAATTAATAGTTATAAAATTGTTAAAAACTATAGATATCAATATCAACAAATGGTTCTACTGCAAAATCCTAATATTCAAAATCTTGACACTCAAAATCCATAAAATCAAAATCTCTGTAATAGTCAGATTAAATCCCAAAAATACTAAAATTTTAATATGATATCAGAATTTTAGTATTGTCAGGATTTTAACCTGACAGAATTTTGGTACTTTTGAGATTTTGATTTTTTTTAGATTTTGAATGTCAGGATTTGGATGTCAGAATTTTGTGGTAGAACCGTAACAAATACGTAATGTTACCTTGTTTGTCTATAATTGAAAAATTGCCACTCTCTTGATCATCTTTGAATCAAAAATTGTTAAAAACTATAGATATCAATATCAAAAGTAAAAACATAGTAACAAATATATAATATTACCTAAATAGTCCTGTTCGTCTACAATTAATAAATCACTACTCTTCTGAACATCTATGAAACAATAGTTAAAGCTACAGAATATCAATATCAAAAACAAAATCATAGTAACAAATAAGTAATGTTACCTAAACAGTCATGTTTGTCTATAATTGAAAATTTGCTACTTTTTTGATCATCTTTGAATTAATAGTTATAAAATTGTTAAAAACTATAGATATTAATATTAAAATAAAGTAACAAATGGTTCTACTACAAAATCCTATTATTCAAAATCTTGACACTCAAAATCTATAAAATCAAAATCTCGGTAGTAGTCAGATTAAAATCCCAAAAATACTAAAATCTCAATATGATATAAGAATTTTAGTATTGTCGGGATTTTAACCTGAAGAATTTTGGTACCTTTGAGATTTTGATTTTTTTTTTAGATTTTGAGTGTCAGGATTTGGATGTCAGGATTTTGTGGTAGAACCGTAACAAATACGTAATGTTACCTTGTTTGTCTATAATTGAAAAATTGTCACTCTCTTGATCATCTTTGAATCAAAAATTGTTAAAAATTATAGATATCAATATCAAAAGTAAAATAATAGTAACAAATATATAATGTTACCTAAATAGTCCTGTTTGTCTACAATTAATAAATCACTACTCTTTCGATCATCTATGAAATAATAGTTAACGCTACAGAATATCAATATCAAAAATAAAATTCTAGTAACAACTATATAATGTTACCTAAATATTCATGTTTGTCTATTATTGAAAAATTGCTACTCTTTTGATCATCTTTGAATTAATATGAATTGTTAAAAACAATAGAATATCAATATCCAAAACAAATCATAGTAAAAATACGTAATATCACCTAAATAGTCATAAATTTGCAAATGTTTTGTTAGCTTTCTTTATTTATATACGTAATAAACTTATTAATTCATTAAATATACCTTGTGGAATGAGTAAGCTTTCACTGTTTTCAGAAACCACGTTATTTAAAGGAGTGAATCGACTTTCACCAGTATTAGTCGGTGATGATATCAAAAATTCTTCAGATGCTTCATCAGCTTTATTGATTTGTGTATTGAATTCTGCAGAACTTTGATTTAAAATTTCATTATAGTATCCATCTAAAGTGTCATATAATTCTTCCGAAGATGGTCTATTTTCTGGCTTAGCATCCCAGCATTTAACAATCAATTTAGAAATTAACTCTGGCATATGCGTTGGGATTTCTGGTCTAAAACCATTACAAATCTTTTTGATAAGATTGAAATCATCTGGAATATTACAATATGCCAAAACCCCTGAAACTATTTCATAAGCAATAATGCCAAAAGAATATACATCAGATGCTAAACTATATGATTTATAACTTAATACTTCAGGTGCTATATATGGAATGATTCCAACGATTTTATCAGATTTCTCATTTTCATTTACTGAAAGTCCTAAATCACCGATATAAGCACTATCTAAATTTTTAAGGAATATATTACCACTATGTAAATCTTTGTGAATAAATTTAAGTGAATGAATTAAATGAAGGTCATTTGCAATATGAAGCAATAGCTTTAATTTCTTTTCCCATTTAATTTGTGAAATTGCATAAATATTTTGGCGTAAAGATCCCATTTCTGCATATTGCATAACTAAAATATAGTTTTTAGTAAGTTCGTCTTTTGATATTCCATGGCATCGCAGAAATGTTGGAATTTTAGTTCTAATACGAGAATATACATTTAACTTTAAAAAAAAGAAAAATATTAATAGATTTTAATAAAAGTAATATCTGGAATACAGTAATGTAATATCAATCTTACCTCTTTTAAAATATCCTCGCGGCTGTTAAATATTTTAAGTGCGACATATTCATGACGTATACCACCGTTAGATAATGGTTGGCTCCACTCAGCAGAGTACACAATTGCATATCCACCTTCACCAATCATCTTTTTTTTTTCTAATTCATTAAATGGAATCCACGGAATTGATAAGCCATTTTCAGACAACTTTTGCTGAAAGTCATCATAAAACACATCATTATTTCCATATTCGCATTTATTATTTTCTGCCTTTTGTAACCATTCATTAGCCTTTTCTTGGTTAAGTGAAACACCAATACCATCTCGATAAAATAATCCGACCTTATATTGTCCATTATAATAATTATTTTCCGCAGATTTCAAATACCATTCAAACGCTTTCTTTCTATCTACGTTAGTTCCTTTACCATTCTCATAACAGTGTCCAAGATTATATTGCCCAACAGAATAGCCACCATTGGCGGATATAAAATACAATTCAAATGCTTTCTTTTCATTCTTTAAGGTTCCTATACCATCTCCATAGCAGTTTCCAAGTTCATTAGCAGATCTAAAATACCATTCAAATTCATCCATTAAGGTCTTTGAGTCACTTCCATAAGAGCTTCCAAGCTCTTCAGAATTACCATTTTCAACGGATTTTAAATACCATATAAATGCTTTCTCTTCATTTTTAACAGTACCTATACCGCGGCTATAACAATATCCAAGATTATATTGTCCCTTAGGATAACCACCTTCAGCAGATTTCGAATACCATACGAACGCTTTTTTTTCATCCTTAGAGACTACTATGCCATAGTGGTAGTAAGTTCCAACAATAAATTGTGCCTCTGAATGTCCGCTTTCGGCAGATTTCAAATACCACTCAAATGCTTTCTTTTTATCCTTGTCTGTTCCTATACCATTCTCGTAACAGGCTGCAATACGTTTTTGTCCTTCGGAAAAACCACCTTCGGCAGATTTTAAACACCACTCAAATGCTTTCTTCTCATCCTTGACAGTGCCTAAACCGTATCGGTAAAAATATCCAAGATTATATTGTCCAGCAAGATAACCGCCTTCAGCAGATTTCAAAAACCATTCAAATGCTTTCTTCTCATCTTTGACAGTGCCTATACCGTATTGGTAAAAATATCCAAGATTATATTGTCCCGCATGATAACCGGCTTCAGCAGATTTTAAAAACCATTCAAATGCTTTCATTTCGTCCTTAGAGACTCCTATGCTGAAATGATATAAAGTTCCAACGACAAATTGTCCCTCCGGATAGCCACTTTCGGCAGATTTCAAATACCACTCAAATGCTTTCTTCTCATCCTTGACAGTACCTAAGCCATGTTGATAATAATAACCAAGTTTAAATTGTCCCATATGATAATCGCCTTCGGCAGATTTCAAATACCACTCAAATGCCTTCTTCTCATCCTTGGCTATTCCTATACCATTTTCGTAACAGAATCCAAGATTATACTGCCAATCAGGATAACCATCTTCAGCAAATTTCAAACAATTGTCAAATACTTCTTTTTCATCTTCAGAAGTGACAGTCCCATCTCGATAATAATTTCCAATATTAAATTGACCTTCGGGACTCCTTTCCTTTGCAGTTTTAGTTGACATTATTTATCTTTAATAGATTTTGTAGAGTCATATATTAAATTTTTTTGTAAAATACGTACATACTTATAAAAAAAATCCAGTTATTTATTTATTTTATTAATCTAAAACCACAATCACACCTTATAGAGACAAATCTACAAATCATGTCTCGCGATTATCGAAACATAATCTCTGATGTACTACTTTGAATTTCTATGTACGTACGTACATATTAATGTAACATACAGCTTATTGATGTGATTATTTATGGAATATCGATATTACGTAATTTCAAATGTTAATTCGTAAAAGGATGGGGTGTGCGATACTAATATAATCATTACTAATACAATATATAGTATTACATAACCGCTTTATATTAAAATAATTTAACAACAAAAAAAAAAAATTTGGGGGTAATTACTCTTACAACTAATAATAGGCATTTGGTATTGTGCAAGATCTGTTTTTGTCTTGAAAATCACATAGAACATATGATTTACTATACCCCATAACTTGTTTTTCAAGGCAAGGCTTATTTGCATATATGCATAAAATACGTATTCTTGGAGTATTGTTTCTATGCAAAGAGATTGAGAATTCTGAGCCCTTCACTTTATTAAAATTGACAAATTAAAGAAATTTATTTTCAATATCTTTATATAGAGAGATCGTACTGGGGTGTCAATCATCGGTCTAATTACAATCATAGTACAGGTCATATAGTGGTGATCACTAATTAAAATTTTTTATAGTGTACTGCAGATCAACGATAGTTTAATAGTAAAAACATAGAAAGTTCAAGCTGCAATAACTCTTGATCCAGTAAACCCACACGAATAAAATTATATTTATCGGGTTTGTCATAATGTGCTCTTTAACATGACAATGCTCTTTTTTTTTTATTTTTTATTGTTTGGAGTGTAACGAGTGGATTAATGTAATACAAAAATTCTCGGTTTTGATTTATTATTAATAAAAATATCAAAAACGTAGCTATTGCATATTGTGTTACAATATGCGCAGAAAAATTCTAAGTTACGTTTTAGATGTTTTATTAATAATAAATCAAAACTGTGAATTTTTGTATTACATTATTCCCCTCGCCACACTCCAGACAATAAAAAAAAGAGCGTTGTCTCGTTAAAGTGCACATTATGACAAACCCGACAAATTTTATTCGTGTGGGTTTGCTGGATAAAGAGTTATTGCAGCTTGAGCTTCCTATGTTTCTATCGTTGATCTACAATACACTATAAAAAATCTTAATTAGTGATCACCACTATATGACCTGCACTATGTTTGTAATTAGACTGACGATTGACACCCTAGGATCGTACGTACGTACGTTATGACGATTGAATCTGACGTAGCACTGGGGTGTCCAGTGTACGGCTTATGTATCGATCAACGTCTACCCGGAGATTTTCTAGGTAATTTCTAAAAATAGGTAAATTATTTCGTTTCAAGATTTTCTTTGCGTCTGACAAGATTTTCATCAGATCATCGCATGATGACAATAGTTATCATAAAGATATTCTATTGTTGCCGTCAATTGTGTTTCTGGATCTACGATATATTGTGTCGGTCGTAGTCTTCTGATTTTTATTGTGAAATATTCATTTCCTTTCTGAGTGAATTTATCTATTTCGTAGGAGTAGATATGGTTCGGTATCTTGCTCCATATTTCTGGTCATATTCGTAATTCATATAATGTAGGTATTTTTCCTACTGCTGTTACTACGTTTAACCTATCTTTTGGTTCAAATATAGATAAATATTTAATATCGTAATGATCGTTAATTATTTTATCTACTCTTCGAAGTTGTTTCTTGTGCTCCTTAATAGCTTCTTCTAATGTTTCTTTATAATTTTTGAATTGTAGGATGTCTATTTTTGTGGTCCATTCTGGTTGTTTATTATGGTTTTCAAATTCTTCTTCCGTTATTATCAGTGTTTCTTTGAGTTCTTCTTCATTTTCTAATGTTTCAATATCTGAATATAGATATTTTACATTAGGTATCGATGAATGATATTCTTGGTATTCTTCTTGATAATATGCTTCTATTTCTGCAAATATTAATTCTATATTTTGTTGAAATATAGGTATCAATGGTAATTGTATAGTTTCTTCATATGTATATCATTGCCATGGTTCTGCTTTATCTGGTTCCGTTTGTTCTGGTATCATATATTCATCTGCAGAATATATGAATACTGTTCTTTCGATTCTGTATTTTGCTTCTAAGGTTGGACAATTTCTTTGTGAAGTCCATTCCATAGTACTTAATGCTGTTTTTGACCAGATGTTTATTAATTTGGTTTCGTTTAATACAATGTTGGCTTCTTCAAAGGTTTCTCGGAGTATGGTTGCTTTCGCAGCTTCGCATGTCTTTCCATTTCCGTCTAGGTTTCCTTTTCCTCCCATTCCTTGGTTATGAAGGTAATATGGTTTTTGAGCGTTGTTTCGTAAGGATAAACATATTTTTGTTTTTCTATTTTCTTTCTTGAATAAAGCTAATTGTACTATTCTTCGTAGTAGTAAATTTATATTTTGTATTAGTGAATCCATTATTAACTAAAGATTTCTACATTTTCTACAGTTATCAAAATATTCGGTTCTATTGTCGTCATATGTTTCTTTATAATCATGGAAAGTTGTATATTCTTACAATTTTTGCATTTCCACATCCATTCTGATATACTCAGAATTGATGTTGATTCTATTTTGGATTTCGTTTTGGATTTCTTGATTTATTTCTTCAATGATTTTTCGTACTTGTAATTCTATTCGATATTGTGTCAAGTTATATCCTTTATTTTCTGCTCGTTGTCTACAATTATTACAAGTTTTGAATGCCTTTCCTACGGAAGTGTATCCAAATTCTTCTTGTTTTTGTGTTCTTTTGCACCTTGAACAGCATTGCTTTTTTGGTAAGTTTTGAATTCTTTTCAGTTTTTCTTCAGGGTTTCTTTTGGAATATGTTTTCCGTTCTTTTCTTTTCAATCTGCAATTATTGCAGGTTTTATATACTTTTCCTAATTATTCGTTAAATGATTCTGGATATTCTAATATAGTTTTACAACTTGTACAATATTGGCTTGTTGATATCTCCTGATTCATTCATAGTGTACTTTATTATTTCCATGAATATATGAGAATTCGTGCTAGATTTTTATTTCTGCTTTATCATTTGAATAATCAAAGTTGTCAAAGAATATTAGAATATAATAGTCTTTTTGTTTTACAGTTGCTGTAGAGCTTTCTGATTCTTTGGATTTTGTAATATTTGTTAATTTTAGGGTTCCTAGGTTCAGTTCAGTTCAAGTTCAGGTTCAATGAACCTGAACTGAACCTGAACCTGAACCACAAATTTTGCAGATCTTTGAACCTGAACCTGAACTG
>CAJVPU010001104.1:0-13948 GCA_910591775.1 Dentiscutata heterogama | reverse complement strand
GCAGATAAATAATTAGTATGAGCTCTTATTCTTGCATGTAGTTTATATTTATTCATTTGTATATAAATTAAGTTTTCATTTAGTTTCTATTTATCTATTTATATAAATTACTTAATAAAGATATGAGCAAGGCCTCACTTTTTAAAATTAAAAAAAATAAATAAAATAATTAACTAATTAAAATTAAAGCTTTTTATACTATATAAACTAATAGAGAAGACCTGAAGATCTAAAACTAGCTTGACAAAACTTGAGTAAGAAATAGTAATATAAAACTAAATCAAACTAAACTAAGAATTAGAAAAATTGAATAATAACAGATCTTTAAGATAAAATTTACTAACCTGGCTACTAGAGTTATACCAAAGTAAAAAAATATATGCTCTAAAAGTATATACCAAGAGAAGAGAGACTATAAGGCACTTAAAATCTGAGCAAACTAATCATGCTAAATCAACTGAATTGGTAGTTTGACAAAGTCAAGAATATAGCTCATAAGAAAAAAACTAAGTAAGTACTAGATCTATATAATATTGAACCTTACAAAGACAAAAGAAGTAATAAAAGACTAATTAAAAAGATTGTAGTTTGAGATATAAGTATAGTATAGTAGCATTACAAAAGATAGTATAAAATACAAATATTGTAATAGCAATCCAATATATACTAATTAGAAAGAAATTACTAAATATATAAACAAAAATATAAATAGAACATGAACTGTTCTATTAGATTTACTTCAAAGATAAACAAAATTAGTAATTTCTAGAATAGAGTAGTCAATCTAATAGTAAGAATTATAAACACTTATATATGCTTGGTTTTACTAAATTAGAAGTTTTTATTAGCTTAGAATTAGATCATAGAGAGTTTAAATAATTTTCTAGTTAGATTGTAGATATAGCAGATAGTGTAAAACCCAAGACAGACTATTTAAATAGATAACTAAATATTATATAAGTGGCTAGTTGTATTTTTGTTTGTTGACTAGAAAGTTTAAATATGTAATTATCTAATTAGTGTGCTAATATAGTAGCTAGAATAGAACCTAGATCAGACTATATAAATTAAATACCAAAACTGCATCAGTAGTTTAATATACTCTTACTGTAACTAGAATTAAACTTTTAATAGAATTTTTTCAAACCCAAGAGGTTATCTTAACACAAATATATATATATATATATATTATATTTCTAATACAAATTATACTATATAGACAAAAACAAAAAAAACTCTTCCTATTTATCACTTGTATACAAATTCTCTACAAATTAATTATTTAAAAAATAGCTTATAACTTTTCTTTTTACTAAGTTAATCTTAGTTTGCTACTAAATAAACTTGTTCTTTATACAAAAACATATATAATATCTAAGTACTAGCTTTAAATCTTTCAAACTTGCTAAAAAACGGTCCTCTGGCCTTTTTTCTTTAAACTCATAACTAACTCTAAAACTGCTATCTAAACCTCTTCTCCAAGTCTAAAAAAACTTAAAGAGCTTACTGCCTCCATCATAACAAGCTATAGTACAAGCTTGTAGATCCAAAATTGATGAAGTTATTCTTAAAAAACTTCAAACTCCTCTAACTTTTCTTTTTCTTTTCTTTTGCCTTTTGCCCTCTTAAAAACACTTAGATACGTTTTCTGTGTAACCTTCTACTGCGTAACCCACATTGTCTGGGCCTCAAATATTAGTGGTTTACTTTCAATTACACTAACTATAATTTCTTTTTAATTTAGTACAAAATTAAAACTAACAAATTTGGTTTTATTTAATTTACACAGTAACTTTTTAGCACAAACCAAATTAATGTAACACACATACCTGTAACACACAAAGATCGGACCCGTGATTGCTTGGTACCATGTGATTATTTGTCACATCCTGTAATTATTTGTTATACCTCTATATTATTTGTCACACTCTGTGATTATTTGTTATATCATATAATTATTTGTCATACCCTAAAAAATAATTACTTGTTATACTCTATAGCTACCTTACTATTGTTTTATCTAACCTGAATTTCTGGAAAAATGTCTACTCTTATTCATACTGCCACTGATACTATTGATTTAGATGCTTTTTATAACCAATTCCCAAACCGTTTTGGAATTTGGATTCATGAAAACAACCCCAATACTGCCAAACCTATTCCATCTAATATTAAACCCATCAACTGCTTTGTTCATCTCCATAGTAGTGATAAAGCAACCCACTTCTTTAAAGCATCAACCTCAACCTCCATCATTATCGTTTTTGCAAAAAATCCTATACTTACTTTATTTCTAACAATAATAATACTTACACACTTAATGATGAAAACTTTTCTGAAATTGCTGCTTCTACTAAAACTCTTACTAAAAAACTTAATAAAACTACTGAATTTATCTCACCATCTCCATCCCGCAACTAGACCGATACTAGACAACTTGAAACTCATAACTGCCAAAAATACCAACAACCAGTTCAATGCAAATATTCACCTTTAGAAAACTGACACTATCTTTATAAAAATGCTGTCTTCTACAAAAACAATATCTATCATAAAGCATGTCTTGCCAATCAAAATACCCTCTAACCTCTTACACCATTTCCTGACACTTCTGCAACTTCTTCTAAACAGTCTCAACCCCAACCTCAGCAACATATCACACTTCCTCCAACTCAAACCACCCTACTATCTGAAACTCCCAAAATATCTGCTAGACAATCTATACTATCAACTCTTTCTAGCTTTGTTCCGATACCATTATCTCTCTTTAAACAACCTGATCTTACCTTTACTATAACCTAACCTTCTCCCACTTCTGTATTGCAACCTCCTACTATAAAATCTCAGCTTCCTTCTACTCCACCACCTGTACCATCTACTCTTGCAGCTTCGACATCTCCTATACACAACAACCTTCTGAAACCTCTGCCAACCTCCACACTACCTCATTACATACTCAACTGACTATAATGGAAATTAACTCTCAGAATATTATAGTACAACCTACTTCCCAACTTATTGCCTCTCTAATTACCCAACTATCCTACTCTACTGTTGCACAACAATCACCCACTTTACCCAACTCACAACAATCTATCAACATGAAAATTTTTTACTCTCCAATTGCCCAAACTTCTACAACATTTCAAGATGCTTCTAACTCTGAACTAAACTTTCTCCAACCTTTGACTGGCTCACTAACTTTCCTATTATAGATGAAATGAAGCCTCATACCAAACTTCAAACTCCTTTTGTACATGAGTTATATAATTTACTAAAAAACATCTTCACAACTTCTTTTCTAGATCTATTCTCAAAACAGCATCCCTTAACAAACAATCACTTAAAGCTAGCTTCTATAACATTATCTGTTGCATGGCTGGTAAAAACCAGAATTTTTTACCAACTTTATTTACCAAATTAATCCCACAATCGACACCAAAGCTACTATCTCATTCTATATTCTCAAAGACACTTTTAAAAAGATTGCCTTTAAATTTACCACTATTCTCTTTACAAACTCAACTATATTGAAATCTTCACTTCTCCAGCCACAATCCCTCTATACAAGCCTAAAATCGTAAACAATTCTGCCTCAATCTTGCCCGTCTTCACCTATACCTCTCAGGAACTTATTAAGTATTAACTATAACAAATTTGCTGATAACTTTAATCTTCGCCATAAAACTTACAAACTATTCTCTCATACTGTTAGCACCAATAAAGATGAAAAGTATCTTACTATAAAATCAGACAATAAATTTAATATCTAATTACTATTCAACTTATCAGCACACCTCTTCAATATACAGTTTTCTATTTCATCACTGAAAAACTCTCTGGACCATTTCAATAAATGGTTCAAAGAATTTTTTTCTATCTACAATCATCAATTTTAAGAACCACTTAAAAAAGACAATACCAAAACAATTTTACAATCCCAAATCCATAAACATTTTATTTCCTAACTTAAAAATTTGTTACCTCCCAAACTTGACAATTTTCTAAGACCACACAGCTATGAAGACCGACACAGTGAGTGCTTCCACCACGTAAACTACCATATACTCACGAGCAAATACACCAATTGCAACTATGTCCATAAATACAAACATAACACATCTAAAATATTCAAAGATACCCTAGCCAAATTCTATGAAAAGTACCCCAAACAACTTGACCTACCTCTTATTACCACTGACATAACCATTTTTGATATCAATGCTAAACATGAAGCTACTTTTTCTTCTACCAAACTCCTTGACAAACTTGTAGATGATTCTGAAAAGGAATATTGCAACAACAACCTTACTCTTCCTTCAACCAAATGACACAATAACTTCTTTTACCAACTCCTTCTACTCTACTAACAAAAAACTACATCTAACCTACAAATAACTAACCTATCAAAAGAAGAAGCAATTGAAAAAATTGCTTCTAACATCATAAGCACTGATTTTCTAGCAAGAATTATCACCTACTATGATCTCACCCTAACCCAACAACTATCCTTTTCACAACTTTCCAAATTTAACAAAGAATATGTCTACCCCAAAGCAGAAAAAATAATTACTGCTAAATAAAATCTTAACTTCTAAACCTCCACACTTATCTCAGACTCACTATTTCTTAGTAAGTCTTTTTTCCAATAAACCTGTCTTCTACAAACCTCATAAATGCAGCTACCATCTCTCTAAAAGATACATCCATTGTAGTTAGAGAGAAGAATGATATAAGTGGGCAGTTGGATAAGCACATTTACTCAGAAGAGTTAGACTTGAACAACTTTCTAATATATAATCTGACTGTTGCTAACTTTTGCAGAACTATGCAAGCCAGGTATATGGTGAACGCTATAGAAGACAACCCTTCTATAGTATCATTTTCAATATTATTAGCCCTCTATGATCCACACACTACACCACTCTCTCAACAACCTACTTCTTCTACTTACTCTTTATCCAATCATGAACTTTTATCTAACACAGATAATGACTCTGTCAACTTTCAACTTGAAACAATAACACAAGTAACCAAGAAACTTGGCCCTATTGACCCATTAACATGCTATAACAAATTCTTATTTTATCACAAGCTACCTCTACTCAAACACTCTTAGACAATACAATCAATCCTTAGCTATCTCTAACACAACTTCTCCTCATACATCTCACCTCTGTATATCAGAATCTTTATACTCAATATTAAAAACAAGAAAGATAATTATACAAAGGCACATATCTACCTCCTCCATAAACACCAAATACTTACAAACCACTTTTTATCTCCTTTCCAGAATCTTTTACAGTGGTTTAGATATGTTCTACTCAAATCACATACTCATAATCCCCAAAATGAACATTCTAACTTGTATAACCTTCATCTTACTATCACTACTCATAATGTTAGAGGCTTTAATGTTGTCTTCAAAAGACAAATTTGGCAAGATTACTGCATCGATTATAATATTTCTATAGCTTGTATTACTAAAACTAAAATCTTTAACAAAACCAAATTATCCTTCTGTAATAGCAATCTTTACACTTACTACTGAGCCAACTCTCAAAGCTCTATAGAAGGTGTAGCTATTATGGTTCATAACCATCTTAAGCCCCATGTCTATAGCTGCCTCACACACCCTGGTAGAGCAATTGCATTAGATCTCTTTTTTAAAAGCAACATCAAACTCTGTATAATCTCTGTCTATCTTTCCTCAACTAACCCTACTCGCCACAATCTTACACAAACACTGTAATCAATTGGATACTCCAAGCCTAGCACCTTAACCTTTAGCCTATTATCCTTGGTGACTTTAATATACAAGACACTACTCTTAGCTCATCACCTAGATTCAAACTTATCAATTTCCTATACCACTCAAATATGTTTGACATTGGTGCTCATTTTAACAACACCCAACATATCTGGTCAAATAATATAAACTCCAGCATAATTGACTATATCTGAGCCAATTCTTTTAATATACAATTCCTCTTCTCTTATAGCCTTGACAATAGTAAAACAAGCACTCTTAGTAACCACTTTATACTTTAACCTCTTGGATATTTCTTAATATATTTAGCAAACCCTACATCTTCATACCAATATTAGTCACTGAATCTTTAACTATAAAGCTACTACTAGCCAGCAACTTTCTGAGCTTACCTCATAACTAATTACACAAAGTCATATTCTACTTGCACTAAATACCTTAAAGAGTATTAAACTATCCCTAACAAAATTACATAAAAACGTAGCTACAACCACAAATATACTCCTTTATGTACTGCACTCCATCTTGGGCTTAAAAAACTTAGTCTTTTCATTAAGACGCTTAGTAACAACAATAATCAGTCTCATCTATATCTTCCACATATTAATTTACAAATCCTTATCATCAATACCTATTCCAAATATAACCTTCAGCCACTCTAATCACTTAATATTTACGACATTTAATTATGGTTATCATATGTACACACTATCTGGAAACAAATTTATCATGCCTATCATCTCGAACACTCTCTTCGTCTATGTCAACAAATCAACCAGGTTTCTGAAAAAAGATGTGAAACACTTGTCTCAAAACCTACCCAAGCTATTAACAGTATACTTGACCGATACCAACCCTCTATACACTTTACTAATATCAAACTTCCCAACTAGCTCATTATCAATCCTGCTAAAATCAAACAACATATCCAATAACACTTCTCAAATTGGACTGTATGCAAACCTGTTGATCAAACCATCTTCAACAGTTTTTGGCAACAACAATACCAACCACTTCCTTATATTAACCTTGAATGGTATACACCACTTACTAACCCTATAACTAAAGATGAAGTCCTTCTAACCATTTCTAAGCTTCCTAATAGCAAAGCCTGTGGCCCTACCAGTATTAGCTAAGAAATGATCAATCACTTGAACAACACTGCATTACTGTTCTTACTGCACTTTTTAACTATTGCTTATTCCAAAACACAATACCCAAGCTATAGAAACATGGCAAAATATATTCTATTTCTAAAAACAATGCTTTTGATGGGAATCTCAACCTCACTCAACCAATTAGCCTTATTGAACACATTAGGAAAATATTTATTAAAATTCTAACAAACAAACTTAACCAAATCTTCTCCTAACACCCTATCCTTTCACCCTTCAACTATGCTGCCCTACTAGGCAATAGTATATCTATTCCTATCCATATCCTTAACAGCCTTATTGAATATGCCAACTGTAATCACAAAGAGCTTTGGCTGCTATCATAAGATATGAACAAGGCTTATAATTTAGTTAACTTTAACCTCTTCAGACAATTTCTTTGCCATCTCTCCTTACCCCAAACTATTATCAACATTCTCACTGATTTACTCATTAATCACCATAATGAAGTTATAACCAACTTTGGACTAACTTCTTCATACCAGGTTCAAAATGGTATTGACCAAGGGGAGACTATTACTCTCTTGCTCTGGTGCATATATTATGACCCACTTATTACACACATACACTCTACCTTTACTGGCCATACAACTTCAATATTATAGCCAACCAACCTTAAAAACCACATATTTAACAAACTTGAAACTAACTGCTCTATCTTGGCCTATATAGATAATACTTTGTAAATTGCATCTAGCCAAACAGAGCTAACTAATATTCTTACTATCACTGAATCTTTTTACAACATAGCAAATATTCAAGTTAACCTATCCAAATTTATTCCATCCTTCAACACCAAACCCAACTCATACAATCCAATTATATTTAACAATGTGACACTTCCTCTCTGGCCTATACATCAGCTTTTTAAATTCTTAGGCTGCTGGTTTATACTCAATAACAAACATACTAAACAATCTCAACTTATCATGGCCAAATCATCTCAACTCACCAAAATTGCTAGCACCAAACAAATAACTAATACTCAAGCTCATTATTTTATTAATATTGTTATTATTCCTACTTTAGAGTACAGAATACACAACATTGTTCTCAACCAATCTTCATGCAACAAAATCTTTTAACAATATATTAACCTTATTAAACACAAAGCTAAGCTTTGTCATACCATACCCACAAGCATCTTATTACATCCTTACATATACAGCATTAAAAATATTTGGGATATCCAACTTCAACACCACATTCCAAACTTTATTAAATAGCTTAACAACAAATCTCTCCTAGGTATCTCTACTCAAATCAGAATTCAACAACTTCAAAATAATCTCTGGTCTGCTACTAGTATTCTTTCCTATCTAAACCCTATTATTAATGGCCCCAACTGCCTTACCACTAGTTTTAAAATAATACAACTCCTTTAACATCTTAACTGGACTATTTGTCCAAGCTCTGACACAAATATCCCTTTCACAATTTATAAAGGATCTACTACATTAGAATCTATACTATTAGCACACTCCAAATACCCTACCTTCAAAAAACAACTTTGGCATCATCATATTCTTTTCTTAGATCAACTTACTTCTACTAACAACTCTCACCTTTTAGACTAGAAACATATATCCCCAAGACTTAACAAAATTCCTAAAGGGAAAATTTCCCATTGGTTTACATTTCTTGAAAATTCCATCCTTAATTCCTCATATAACTGCCTTATTTCTAGGCAGCTTAACCTTTTACCTACTAACTACTATAGCTACTGTACAGGTCACTTTCACAAATACTCCAAGCCCTGGCTTTTAACTTTCCACCATAACCAAGCCATTATTGGCAAAGCTTGTCACCAATCTACAAACTCTGGCTTTACACTAATTACATATTGGCAATGCAACCTTCCAACAACCCCTTCTTCAATATATTCTATTCCTGATATTATCTCAAGTTCATGTTCTAATTGCTCTCTTAACTCTCACATTATCAATGGCAAATACTCCCTTTTTATCCCAACTAGCCATGCGGCCAAGTTTTTAGGCAGACTAAACCCAGACAAATCTGTTAATTTCAATGCGATCCCAAACCTCTCCATACTTGCCTCTCAAATCCCCGCAATCTTCACAAATAATGCTGCTCTTAACACTCTTCAACATATTGCAAACTTCAATCTTCACTCCTCACACCTTACATTCTACACAGACAGATCAGTGATTAACTCAGATGATTTTCAATGCTCTATGGGCATTAGATATATCTAAAGATGAAATAATGTGTTTTTTAGGTTATAGATCCCATAAAGAGATTAGATTATATAGTAAACCTACTGACAATCAATGATTAATTTTAATGGCAACTTTGATCCTATATGTAGCAATCGACAATAATCTTGAAGAATTTTATTCTTATCTGAGTGATTTGTATACTCACAAGTCTAAAAGTAAGAATGTCAATAATGATAATGATAATAATGGTGAAGCTGATATTAGTAATAGCAATAATGATAACAATAGTGTTAATGGCAATATAAATAATAAATATTTGATAGAAATTGAAGGTGAAGACAATTTTTTTTTTTTAATAAAAAAAAATAAGGTATAATAATTAGTATTTATTAAAAATTTCAATTACAGACAATCAAAAGAAATATAATATATTGAAAAAAAAATTAAAGACTGCTAAAGCCTTAAACAATTCTCAATATAAATCAAAACTCTATGAACCTTTCAAGTTACCTCTTTTAAAGAATACGTCAAGCAATAATCTACTACAAAAAATTTAGCAAAATAATACTAATCCTCTAGTTCAATCAAAGCACAAGCACAAAACAATCCTCAAGTTGTATTAGATGATCAAACAACTCGACAAGTTCTTAATCCAATTACGCAAAACATCATATTGCAAATCCCACCTACTGACAAGCAATTGACAATTATGTTGAATCTTAAATTCGAGAATTAAAAATATGATGCAAAAATTCTTTTTTTATATTGTAAAAAAAAAGATTTTTTATTAAATATAAATAATTAAAAGCTTTATGATTTTAATCATACAATTTTAAGTTAATTCTTGCACATTTTAAGTTTCCTGGTCCTAAATATTAAGAATTTTAAAGAAATTCTCACCCAAATATTAAGAATTTTAAAAAAGTCTTGCCCAATTTAAGTTTCCTGGCCCTGGATTTTGAGAATTTTGAAATTCTCACCCAATTTAAGTTTCTCAGCTCTGGATTTTAAGAATTTTGAAAATTCTCACCCAATTTAAGTTTCCCAGCCCTGAATTTTGAGAATTTTGAAATTCTTACCCAATTTAAGCTTCTTCGCCCTGGATTTTAAGAATTTTGAAAATTCTCGTCCAATTTAAGTTTTCCGGTCCTGGATTTGAGAATTTTGAAATTCTCGCCCAATTTAAGTTTCATGGCTCTGGATTTTAAGAATTTTAAAAATTCTTGCCAATTTAAGTTTCCTGGCCCTAGATTTTAAGATTTTGAAATTCTTACCCAATTTAAGTTTCCCGGCCTTGAATTTGAAAAATTTTAAAAAATTCTTGCCCGATTTAAGTTTTCTGGCCCTGAATTTTAAGAATTTTAAAAATTTTCATCTAATTTAAGTTTTCTAGTTCTAAATTTAAGAATTTTAAAAAAATTCACACCCAATTTAAGTTTCTAGCCCAAAATTTTAAGAATTTACCCGCTCAAAATACGTTTCCCGGTCCTGAATTTTTGATTTAGTATTTTAAAACTAATTTCTGAATTTCACTGATCTATATGAATCACATGATTCTCATATAGATCAGTGAAAATAAGCTTGTCAAATTTGCACAGGTTGTTACATAAGACCCGTGCAATAAATATTTTTACCCAACTCAAAGCTGTACCGTACCAAAAAGGATATTACCTCACGCTTACAGTACAAATACATTTAGTTGGTTGGAATTGGGTTAAAATCCAGAAACAGGCTCTTGAAGACCAAAATCCTGACAAAATGTAAATTGCAAGGATACTTTTATTTATATGTAAGATTAACTTGATGCAATTGATTATTTATTATTTATCTTAACAATGTAGCTAATGAACAAAATTAAATGATTTATAAAAGTGTATTTACAGTACAATTTAAATGAAAACTTTATAAAATTGTTTTAAATTTAGTGATTACATAACTATATCGTATGACTCCAAATTGATTTTTAGTATTATGCATGGTTAATTGATATAAAGTTAAGATAGTTAGAACTAGATAGGCTAGAATTGTTCTTTTTATATTATGGTTACTTGTGGTAAATTTTTTTTAGTTAAAGGATTCTTTCGAATCGATATATATTATCAAATACTGTATATATTAATATTAGCGTTACGGCGGAATTGTAAAACGCCCCAAAATTTGAAAATTTTGACCATCGATTGTGAGTCATTTAATTTACTTCACATATATGTAATGTATTATTATGATGCTTTTAAATTTTCTGTTATTCATAAAATACTGTTAATGTTATTGCAAATTATTAAATTGTACGTTGGTACGATAATTTTAAAATGGGGTTTCTGAATTGTACAGAAATAGGGAAAACGTATGGGAATGTGGGTTAGATGCATTGTTATTACAGATCAGACTGCTAATAGTTTTTTTTAGGGGGTTTAATCTTAAAAATAAATAATAAAATTTGCTTTTAAATCTTAAATTTGGGACCAAAAATTAGTTAAATTTGACAAATCCGCCGTACGTGCTACGAGTATGGTATACCAACTTACATTATCGTACTATACTACTGGAATTTCATACGGTTCAGATAGTCTGCTTGATATTTCTTGTATATCGATAGATTTACTAATATAAATATGGTTTGTCGGTTCAATGATAGGTTTAATTTTATCAGCTTCAAAAAATAGTTTTTTTACTTCGCTTTCATAATCATAAACTTCCATTTCTTCGATCCAATAAGTAATAAAGTATTAATATATCGAATAGTAGGTCGCTTTCCTGGGGTTGAATCCATGCAGCGCTTGGCTAATTTAATATAACAGTCAGGAGTACCTGGTGCA
The DNA here is from genome assembly GCA_910591775.1 of Dentiscutata heterogama. NCBI lineage: Eukaryota > Fungi > Glomeromycota > Glomeromycetes > Diversisporales > Gigasporaceae > Dentiscutata > Dentiscutata heterogama. The sequence goes on along the minus strand of CAJVPU010001104.1, from coordinate 2,004 downwards.
AATTCTGGTCTTAATCCAGAGCAAATTTTTATCGCAAGTTCATTATCAAAGTTATAACCATCGAACGCCTTTCTTCCTATTGATATTTCAGTTATAATAATACCCAAAGCATAAATATCAACTGCTTGAGTATATGGTTTTTTTTGTAAAATTTCTGGTGCCATATAAGGTAAAACCCTGCACACTTCTTTTTTTGTATTAGAGAGTCCCAAATCTGTAATATACGCGTTATCCAAATCATCTTGCAAAATGTTTCCACTATGAAGATCCCGATGTTCTAATCCTTGTGAATGAATTGCTTCAAGATCTGTTGTTATACAACTTAATAAATTTAATTTTTCTTTCCATTTCATTTGCGATACTTCATGAAGATTATTACGTAAAGATCCCTTTTCTGCATATTTCAAAATAAGAAGATAATTTTCCGAATCGTTTCTTGATAGTCCATAACATTTTAAGAATGATGGATTTTTATATCCAATCTCGCAAAATGCCTTCAACTTTAAAAATAAATATTAATAATAAATTCTAATATTTAATAAACTCAGTAACTTTACCTCATCAAAAAAATCTTGACCATGAATTTTTTTAATTGCGAACGAATATTTGTAAGAAGAATGGTTATATTCAATTTGACATTTAGCATGATAAACAGTTGCAAATCCCCCTTTCCCAATCACTTCAATATTTTCAAATTTACTATATGGAATCCATAATAATTGATACTTCTCGTCTTCCTATAATTTTTTCACATTATCATCGATATCAAAATAAGAAATTTTCTTTATTTCTATTGATTTTTAAATCATTAAGTATAAAGATTTAATAAAATGAAATAAAAATTGAAATAATTCCTTGAAATTTGGTTTTCTCCCTATTAATTTTAAATATAAATATATTTAATATTATGATAAAAATTTTTTTTTAAAAAAAAAAACTTAAATTCGAAACCAATATTCGGCTTCTTTTAAATCCTTTTTTGTCCCGATACCATTTCGATAACAATATCCAACATTTTTTATTCCATCGGCTCGATCAAGCTTGGCAGATTTCAAATATAGTTCAAAAGCTTTTTTTAAATCATTTTTAACTCCAATTCCATTCTGATAACATTCTCCAAGGTTACAGAATGAACTAATATTCCCCATTTCGGCAGCTTTTTGACAATAAGTGAATGCTTTGTGTTCATCTTTTTCAACTCCAATTCCCTTAAGATAACAATATCCAACATTACCTATTCCTTAATTGTTTCCCATCCCTGCAGACTTTTGATAATAAATAAATGGCTCATGTTCATCCTTTTCATCTCCAATTCCATTTTCATAACAATATCCAACATTATTTATTCCCCGAGAGCTACCCATCTTAGCAGATTTTTGATAATAAATGAATGCCTTAAGTTTATCCTTTTCAACTCTGATTCCATTAAGATAAAAATATCCAACATTATATGTTCTCATAACATCCTCCATCTTTGCAGATTTTTGATAATAAATGGTTGCCTTATGTTCATCCTTTTCAATTCCAATTCCATTTTGATAACATTATATGTTCCATTAACGTGTCCCATCTCTGCAGATTTTTGATAATAAATGAATGCCTTGTGTTCATCCTTTTCAACTCCAATTCCATTTCGATAACACAATCCAACACTAAATGTTCCATCGGCATCCCCCATCTCTGCAGATTTTTGATAATAAATGAATGCCTTGTGTTTATCTTTTTCAACTCCAATTCCATCATCATAACAATATCCAACCATATATGTTCCATCAACATCCCCCATCTCTGCAGATTTTTGATAATAAATAAATGCCTTATGTTCATCTTTTTTAACTCCAATTCCATTTTGATAACAATATCCAACATTATATGTTCCTTTAGCATGCCCTATTTCTGCAGATTTTTGATAATAAATGAATGCCTTGTATTCATCCTTTTTAGTTCCAATTCCATTTCGATAAAAAAATCCAACACTAAATATCCCATCTGCATCCCCCATCT
>CAJVPU010001103.1:0-13949 GCA_910591775.1 Dentiscutata heterogama | reverse complement strand
ATTTACATAGTGATTTGCATCATGTTATACTATGTTTATTCTTCTGTTGACTGGCGGATTATCAATTAAAGTTAAAGTTAGCAGTATACAATATTAATGAGCTTAAAACTAATAATCAAAAACTAATCGCATTAACAACTTGGGTACAAGACAAAAATATAGAGATTCTTGGAATAACAGAAACAAATATATCCGAGAAAGAGTGGTACTTTTTAACTAAGAGTTGTAAAGGTTATATAGATTTTTGGGCAGATACAAGTGATGTGAAGAAAAAAGGTTTAGGAATAGGTTTGCTGATTAGAAAGAATATTGGTATATATTCAAGAAAAATTATAAAATATAGCAAATATTTATTAGAGATATATTTGTTCTTTAAAAAAGTTGATCTAGTAATTTTTACACTTTATCTACCTTCAAATAACAAAGAACAAATCAAGTTGATTCAACAACAAGTCATACAAATATACTTAACTAGATCTAAAAATATATATATAATTATAATAGATAATTTTAACTTTATTGTAAACAAAAACTTAGACAAAGTATCAAATACAACAAACTCTGCTTATAAGCATCTAGCCTTGTACAAGTGGCTACAAAATCAAGACTTTAAGAATATATACAGATTGCTAAATCTCATTACAAGAAAATTTACTTGGACAAATGGTAAAACATATACAAGGATAGACCAGATTTGAGTAGAATCAAACCTGGAGAGCATGCTTAATAATGCAAAAATTTATAACATAGTATTAATAACTAGTAGTAACTATGATACTCCAGCTATAAAAATTAGCTTAATAAACAAAGCTCTAGAAGCTTCAAGCAAGTCCAGTCAAAGCAAGAATACTAGGTTTATCTAGTTTCTTTATAATAAAGCCTCTGAAGAAAACTAAACAAATTATAGAGAAGATTTAAAGAATTTCTTAAAAAAAAAAGTTAGTCTTCAAGTTTTGGATAACTTTAAAAAAAAAAATACCTAAGAGCTTAAAGAATCAGGAGTTCTTAATAAAATATGGCAATCGATCAAGAATGGTATTTTATATATAGCTAAACAAAATATTCTTTTTAAAAAAATTAAACCTAATACAAGAAAGAATAGCAATAATATGGAAAACAAAACTGATTCATTCTTTAAAAAAGATATACTAATAGTTAGTAGAATTTATAAAAGTCTTAAGAAATTTAAAGATATTCTAAAGCAAAATTATGTAGAATTACAGATTGCCAAATATAATTAACTCTTACAAGAAATTAATAAGAGATATAATATAAAAATTTGAATACAAAATAAGAACTTATTAGAAGAAACCTTAATAGATATTAAAGGCTAGTGGTTTATACTAAACAAATAATGATAGCAAGAAAAGAAAAAAGATTAAGCTAAAATCAATAGAAGAGGCAATAAGCAAATATTGTGAAATAATACAGAGCGAGCAAGGAAAAATGATTCAAAGTTTACTAGATAAACTCTTTAGTAAAATAACAATAGACAAGATTTTAGAATACAATTCAAATAAATATAGTCTAACGACAAACCCAAATGATATATTGAAGATAATACAAAGTTATTTTCAAAAACAGTATGCAAAATGCAATACAAAATTAAATCAAATACCAGAAAGCTGATCGAAAGTATATATATTATTAAAAGAAATGAAAAAAGCTGGTATAATCTTTTGGAAAAAGAAATAACACTTAAAGAATAGTGTTTAATATTAGAAAATCTCAAAAGCAATATAGCTCCAAGAAGATCAGGTATTAGGTACACTTTGATTAAAAATGCAAGTTCCAAAACCCAAAACAAATTTAGAAAACTAGCTGATCTTTGTCTTTATATTAGAGATATACCACAATGCTAAAAAGAGATGCAATTATATCTAATTCTGAAAAGCAGTATTTGAAATTATAGCTTGAATATAATAAGATCTATTGTATTGCTAGAAACTTTTTGCAAATATGTTACAAAGATTTTAACCAAAAGACTAACAAAGGTTCTAGTCAAAAGAGAGATTCTAAAAGGATCAAACTTTGCAGGGCTAGCAGAAGAATCAATAGTCACTTTGATTCACTTGTTAAATAACATTATCGAAGATGCAAAAGATCAAAAGAAAGAATTGTGGCTTTTATTCCAAGACATGAAAAAAGCATTTGACTTAGTCTCTCTTGCCTTCTTATTTTTGGCATTAAAGCATATTAAAGTCTCAGAAAAAATAAATTTATTTATAACAAATCTTTTTATACAAAAGAAAACAAGAGTAATTACAGCCTATAGTTATACAAAAGAGATCATAGCATATGATAGAATAGATCAAGAAGAGATGCTTTCTTCTTTGGTCTAGAGAATTTTCTACAACCTTCTTTTGCATATAGTTCAAAACTCAAAGAAATTAGTATTTGAAATTAAGCTAAAAGAATTAGCAGATATCCATATACCAAGATCTAAAATATTAACTATAAGACAAGCTGTAATAGCCTATGTAGATAATACTACTTGGATAGCAAATAATAAAGAAGATCTAAACAAAATATTGAAGATAGTAGAAGAATTTTATATATTAAACAATATTAGTATTAATATAATGAAGTCTAAACTAGTTGTTTTAAATTCAGAAAATATAGTAAGAGGCAAATTAGTTAAATTTATAGAAGCAAAAATCAAAGCCAAAAAAAAACAGATCTCTAATTAGATTTCTTGGCATCTGGCTAAGTGGAAAACCCAAGACATGTTAATCAAGAATAAGTGTAAAAACATAGTTAGGCAATTTATTAAATCCCTTAGCAGCAAAAGATTAACAAACAGTCAACTTGTATATATTAACAACATGTGCTTAATTTCTAAATTAAGTTATATTCTATAAACAACTAAGTTACTAAGAAGTGCTTTGGTAGAAATTTAGTAACCAATAATCAAATTAATTAAAAACAAGGCTGATTTTTCAAGAACAATTAGTAACTAACTAATATCTTATAAAAACATTAGAAACTATAAGCTGCTATAGCAAGAGGTGCTTATATGTCAAATTACAGATCTGCAAAACAGACTTAACAAGTCAGAAACTGACAGTGTATTAACATTAATAAGAATCAAACAAGGCTGCCAACTAGCAGGGCTTATTATAAACCTATAACAAGAGATTCTATTTGCAAAAGAATTAAGAATATAGCAAAACAATCTTAATTGCCAAATTATATATAAAGCAAAAGAACTAAGTATAGAAATAAGAATAGTACAAGATCTTTGGCAAATTTATAAGTTTGGTCTACAGCTTAGAAATATACTTGTGGCAAAAGTTTTTCTGAAAAATATTAAAAGTTTAAGAAATCTAGGTATTGATTATTTTAATCAACTTATTAATATTGAGAGTAACAAATTATGTACTTGGAAATAGATTAAACTACTTAAAGAGAAAGTTAGTAAGGACAAAGTAGCAAGCTAATATAAAGCAATCGAACATTTAATACTAGCCAATAAGGAAGAAAGATTAATTAAATCAGAATTCCAAATACTTGACCATAGCAAAATAGTTTTGTTATTTTTCAAATACCAAATGAAAAAGAACAAAAGAACCAAAGAATAGATTTTTATAAGTAATAACAAAGAGAATCTAGGCTTTCAGAGAGTAGTGAAGAAAAAAGATAAGCAAGTTTTAGTTAAGCACTAGCAAAAGAAAAATATATTTATAGAAAACAGCAGAGAACTTTAGCTAATAGAAAAATGTGAGGTTTGCCAATTAAACTCTTACAAGTATGATAATAGCTGCCAAAAATGGTTGAGATATAGAAAGATTCAAGAGGTGTTGTCAAGTATTCAAACCAAAGAGAACAAAAAATTTACTTTCTTGTCAGATAAATTTTTAAAAGAAATGTAGCAATTAGACAAGTTAAAAATAGACAAAAATTTTTCACTGCTATCAATATAGCTTGAAGAAGTACTAGAAGCATAGTTGATAAAGAAGCAAAAGTTTAATAAAACTATATTAGATAACTTACTTAAGGTATTAGAAAAAAAACAGAATGCCTAATAATAGGTCATTTGTATTCTATACAGATGGTTTATTGGTTCACACAGATAGAAAGTTAGATATTAGTATAGCAGAAAGTAGTATTAGATTAGATTGTTGGTTATTATTTACAAAACTAGAACTTATAGCAATCTGGTTAGCTTCTTTTGCAGTCTCACTAAATAGTAAAATAACAATCTACACAGACAGTGCAGCAGCAATTGCAAATATTAGAAAGATAAAAAACAACTAGAGAGAGTACAAGTAGTCTAAGAGTAATAACTTTCTACTATTAGTCAAAATTTTTGATCTAACTAGACTAAAAGATCTAAACTTGATACTTGAAAAAGTAAAAAAGCATAGTAACAATAAATAAGATGATAAAGCAGATAAAGTAGCAAAAAAAGCACTATTATTACAAAAAAAAACAAATATTTATATACTACAAAGTATTAAATTTAAAGCATTACTATACTGGAAAAATATAATAGTTGAGAGTTTAACAAGAAAGTTCTTTAAAAATCTCTTTAACTTATGAAACAAAGCCAACTGGTCATAAACAAAGACAATTTCAAAATTAGAAACTACAAAAGACAATACAACATATAATTGGCAGTTATATTAGAAGCAGACCAAAAGGCAAACCAGTATTAAGTGCATTTCATTAGCACAAAGCAAAAAGTTTTCAACCAAGATTAAGAGATTTATAGACAAACTCTCACTACTAGTAGAGGTCAAAAAAAGATGACCTGACCTGTATCAAAAAGATTTTTGTATATTATGCAAGATAAAGAAAAAAGAAACTCTAGAATATTTTGCAAAATATACAGCTCTAGAGTTTGAATAAAAAAATATTAAAGCAGTGATCCCAGAGCTAATTTGGAAAAAATTAGAGGAGTATAGAAAAAAGATTAGCAAGCCAAGTTTAGCTAACCTTTTGTTTGATGAAACAAAAGCTAAAAAGATACAAATCAGAATATAAATAGCAAGAGGACTAATAAAAAATAAACTTTATAATAGTCTCAATCATATTCTTGAGTCGAACAAGACTGCAAACTTGGTTTTAAACTAGTTTATATCGATCTTTTAGAATTTTTTCTATAACTTTATTTAAAAATCCAAATATATGAAAATAGTAGATTGGTAAATTTCTTTAGGAATTATATGCAAGGCTAAATTCAGAAAAAAGTCAAACTTTACAGATTATAATAAAAACCTAGAAGCAAAAGAAAAATACTAAACAACTAAAAATTCGGCTAGAAAAAATAAAGAGTTACAAAAGAATAGTATAGATAGAAAATAAAGTATAGCAGTTTTTAGTCTGATTCGAAAGAGTGTAACTTCTTTTTGAACCTCTCTTTAAAATGGAGCTATTTCAGGCTTTGGGCTCTCTAGAGCCTAGTACAATAAATTACATTTGAGTTTTAGGCTCAGATAATATTAGACTTAGTTTAGTCTTAGAACTTTAAAATATGTATTTTCTTATTAAATATATAATAAACTAAGAGGTCAAGTTTTAGTGAGACCTGTCAAAAGGAAAAAAAAAATTCTTATTTTTAAATATAATTGTACAAAGTTTTATTTAGATATTTTAGCATTTTAAAAAAATAGATCAAAGCTAAAAAAGTGTAAAAACGTAAAAAAATTTGCCTGTATTAGTTTACATACTAAGAAATAGTAAAAGATTCAAATATACAGGTTAAATTAATAAATAACAAGTATATATTAAAAGACAAATCTTCTAATATATATTTATTATTCTATTATAAATCTACCAAATAACTATAGTATATCAGTAGTATATAGGTTAGATATCGGAAGATAGATTAATAATAGTAGCATAATAGTAATATACTAAACTATCTTAGTATCTTACTCTTAGCACTATTTGGACTAAGAGTAAAATACTAGAATATTCTAGTATAATACTGTTATGTTATTATTATTAATCTATCTTCCAATATCTAACCTATATGCTACCAATATGCTATTAATATAATATAGTTATTTGGAAAATCTATGCTAGAATAATGGATATATATCAGAAAATTTGTTTTTTAATATATACCTGTAATTTATTAATTTAATCTATAATATTTATATAATTATTTATTAATATATAAGAAAAGTTGTATTATAAAAGTATTAGCTATTTAATTAGAAATAGTAAATTTATAAATTGTATATATAATATTAAATAGAATAAGTTTAAAAAGAGTAAAAAAAATAAAGAGTTTGTATAGAAAGTAGTATAGTTAAAAACTATCAAGATTAATAATTTGGTTATGTAGCTAGTTTATTTAAATTAGAAAAATTTGAAGTTTGTTAGAAGTTTAGTATATATTATAGTAAGTTTTAAATGAGTTCATAGAGAGAATTAGAAGTAAAGCATATAGTCTAGTGTAGTAAAGTACTTATTTGTTAATATATATAACAAGAATTAGAAAAGTATAGATTTCTTTTATATAAAATATATAGTGCTAGAAGTTTATTAGTAAGTAGCTTAACTTTAAATATTTTAAGAGTAGAAATTTAAAAACTATAAACAAAGTTGAAAACTTTTTAATTATTATTAATATAAAGCCAAGTAGTGTTTTTAATTAAGCTAGCTTAAATAGGCTTGTAGAAATTTTGACCTAGTTTATTTTTGACTTAAAAGGCTTACAAGCTTATAGTACAAATTTAATAATTATATAAAATTCACATAATTTTTGTTAGTAATTTGATTACATGAAAATTACATGACTATATAATCTTGTATAACTTAATTTCTATTATTAATTAAACTACAGATTATATCAAACTAATACTAAATTCATACAATTTTTTTCAAATTAAAAAATATTTTATTAATATTTTTATATATTTTTTAAAAAAATTAATGTTTATAAATCTTTAAATTAAATAATTATTAGATATAAGTTCTAGCTTAAATATAACTATTATATAAGTATAATGATTATTTATTAAAGAATTTGAATCTTATAGAATATATAAATTTTAGAATCTTCTTTAGTATAGGTGGGAAATATAGAAATATTATAAAATTATAATATAAAAAAACTATAACCCTAACTCTAATTTAATTATAAATTATACAATAACTCTTATCCTAACCCCAAATTTGCTTAAATTAGTTCAAATAGTATTTTTATATATTATAATTTTATATTATTTCTATATTGCCCACCTATACTAAAGATTAACCAAATTGTATTTATATATATATATTTTTTTTTAGATATAGTAAGTAGTGCTTAGCAAAATCAAACAAAAACTCAATTATTGTAGCAGATTAAAATGAAATTAGATTAAAATAAAATTTTTTTATTTTTTTAGAAAAATTTAAAATTTTTTGAAAGATATTTTTTTAGGGTTAGTGTTAGAGTTAGAGTTTAGAGTTAGTTTTATTTATAAAAGAGTATAAGTGGGTTTTATAAACTTTAAAGATAAGCAAGAAAGGTACTTAATTTTATTTTAATCCGATTTCATTATGATTTGCCACAATTATTGAGTTTTTAAATATATCAATTTGTAGTATTGTGCTTTAATTATAAAATTTATTTTTACTCTAATCTGACTTTAAACTTTATATTAGTTACTATGAAGACTAAAGTAAGTTCAGATTCCTCATATTGGCAAATTTACAGAATTGATCTAAATTAAGGTTTATATATTTTAACAATGTGATTGTAAAACTGACTCTAAAATTTTAGCTATAATGTATTCTGCAATTGTTAAATCCAGAAACCCTAATTTAGATCTATTCCGCAAATCTGCTGATATGTGTTAGATTTATATATATACTAAAAATAAATTTTGTATTTAATTCCCAATATTGTAACTTGATAGATTCAAAAACTTAATAATCGAGTTTTTGTTTGATTTTGCCAAGTACTAATTGTAAGTATGATAATTATTTATTAAAAGCTTTAAACCTTATAGAATATTTGAATCTTACTTATATATATATATTTTTTTTTTAGAAATTATATATTAAATTGTAAATCATTATTGGCTAACAGATTTAAGTAATATGTCTTCTGCGAGGAATATTTAAAAGTTTTCATTATTTTATACAAATTTAAATATCATTTTGTATAAAATAGGTTGACAACCCTTATAGTTTATTTAACTTTTGCAAATGATACAAACTAATTTTTTTTAGACTATATAGCTACATTTCTAATTACTATTAATAAATAGTTTTATTAATATAATCTAATATTCTTTTTTACTACAAATTTCTATTTCAGAAATACTAATTTTTTTTTAATATTTAAAAAATACTCTGGGTATAGAATCTGCCCCAAACTTTTATTAATACTTAAGTAAATTGATATATAGTAGTACTATAAACACATACATATTACATATTAGTATTAAGACTAGAACTTTAGATATACAAACTATTTATCCATAGCTAAAATCTACCAAAGCCGTCAATATTCTCATATATGTAATTAACCTAGATTTTGTATATTCTTATCTGTCTTTAATTAATTTCCACATGTTTTCTATTTTACTCACTTTACCTATTATTTTAATTTCCAAATTGGTGTATTAATATTTCAGGTAGGTGCTTTTTGCTTTTAATTTGGTATATTTAGTTTGTATTTCTACTTGGTGTGCTTGTTAAGAATTTGTATCTCAAACTATACAGCTATTTCTACCATATTGAATAAGTATCTCAAGTCTGCATACTATTACAACTGCCAACTTTTCTATAACTTTTAGGACCCAGGTTTTAGTATATTGAATTCAATAACTATGCAAATAGCTGTACTTTTTTCTATAATAGTGAGATGCCTGGACATGTTTTATAACAGATTACCTTGCACTTTTAGAGCTTTTTATAGTTAGATAGTATCATGAGGCTCAGAGATTTATAACAGATATATTATTATTTCTTTTTATAATAATTCTCAGTAGTTGTAGCACCTAATTATATACTATATATACTTGTATTAGCTATACTAGTTTTGGTAATCCTAGGCCCTTGTATCATTTGAAAACTTCTATATAGGTATGCTCAGAGCTTCATTGAGTTTTGATTTATACACATCTCTATGCTTTAGCCTCCTTTTGATAAGTAATTCTATACAATATCAAAGGTGTTTCAAATTTAGTAAAATCAATTCTTTACTACAGATTTCTTTGTGTTCATCACTTTTCTCACTACTTCAATTCTAGTTACTTCTAGTCATCCTCACAAACAAGATCTTAATACCATCTTAGGGTTGTTGGTGCTATCTATTCCAACTAAAGATTTATATATATAACCTTTGTTTAATAGAACCTTTTGTAATAACTATAGTTACATATAGTGCTAACTTCTCTACAATAAACCTCTTTTTGAAAATTTTTAATCTAGACTTATACTTATTTGAACTTCCTACAGTAAGTATATTTAAATATCTGTAGAATTTATATCTATTAGAACTTAAACCCAAAATCTACTTGTAGAGGGTTGGGTGTCTAAACCACTAAGTACTAATTTTTTTTATAAAATAATTATAATTGTAATTACAATTATAATTACAATTATATAGATATTTGTTATTAATATAAAATTCTTTATATATATAAAATCTTCAAAAATTTATTTTATTAATATCTACTATTTATATATTTGATATTTTTATTGTAATTAAAATATATTTTTAAAATCTTGTAAATATATTAAAACCCAAGTTTTAACAAAAAAAACTAAACAGGGTGTGGCGACTTAGTGAAGTAGTGGAGTTGTCGCACCCCCAGATGGCAGGTCTAGAGTTCAAATTCCACGGACAACGATTTTGAAAATACTAGATCTGTATCGGTTAATATTAAGATTATCAGTTGGATCCAGATATCTGTAATCTTGATCACACCCATCTCGAATGGAGCTTTGGCGCAATAAATCTAAGAAACCAGAATTACTAAAAACCTATTTGGCAAGTTCCGAGTAGGGAGGTAGTATGATCTTCAACAGTACTACAGGAAGACTGAATTTGTAATTGGAGACTGAAACGGAAGAACCAAGCAACCAGGTTCTTAAGTGGAGGGATACACTAGCTGAACCACCAGGTTGCCAACCAGAGGAAAAAGACATGTGCTCTGGAAGCATGTACCAAGTGAAGAGACCGTAAGGCATCTAAAGCCTGGGCAGACTGACCCTTCCAGGTTGCCGGCTGGAAATAAGAGAGAGACCAGTAAAGAATCCAAGGAAAAAAAAAAGTCTGAATATGGGTACTGGAGTTGTGCAAACCTTACAAAGGCAAGGAGTATGTAATGGAAGACTAATTAGAAAGGTTGTAGCTTGAGATATGGATCAGGTTATAGCAGTATTCTAAAGGATAGCTTGAAATATGAACTTGGTAATGGCAGCACAACAGGAACTAGTTAGAAGAAAATTACTGAACATGCAGGTATAAACATGTGTGAGACATAGACTACTCTGTTAGATTTACCTCATGAATTGATTAGCCAGAAATGGTTAGTAAATCCTAAGGTGGGTGCAAAATCTACAGGTATCACAAAAACCTACATATGAATAGTGAGTTACACCTTGGTTAGCTTAGGAATGGATGGCAGTTGTGACTAGATGGTTTAAATAGGTATCCTTATAGTTGGGATGCAGGTATGGTAGCTAGTGTGGAACCTAGAGTAAACTACTTAAATAGGCAACCAAAAGTTGCATGTATGGCTAGTTATACTCTTATTAGTAATAATCAGAGAGCTTAAATAGATAATCTCCTAGTTAGGTTTCAGGTATAGTGGCTAGTATAAAACCCAGGTGGACTACTTAAATTAGGTACCAAAAGTACATGTGTGGCTTAATGTACCCTCGTTATAACTGTATAATCTGAAGTTAATAAGTCTAATAAAAAGTTCCTGGCTGTAGAGAACACCTTAATGGCAAAAAAAAAAAAAAACTAATAAGTACAACAAGGATGTAGTGGCTTAGTGAAGTGGTGGAGTTGTTGAACTCCCAAATTGCAGATCATGAATTTAAACTTTATAGATAATGTTTTCAAAAAATAGCCTTGTAATATGGTTAATGGCTATTCAACAATTAGTAGGATCTATAAATTTGTAATTTTAGTCACACCATCTAGAATGAGAGCTTTGGTATAATAAATTTAAGATACTGGAATAACCAAAAACACATTTGGCAAGTCCTGAGTTAGAAGGTAATGTGTTCTTTGATAGTATTACAGAAGGACTGAATTTGAAACCAAGAACCAAGATCAGAAAACCAAGTGACTAGGTCCTTAAGTAGAGAGATATACTAGCTAAACTACCAGGTTGCCAAATCAGAGAAAAAGAACATATACTCTGAAAGAATGTATTAAGAGAAGTAAGACTATAAGACACCTAAAGTCTAGATAAACCAACTCTTCTAGGTTGCTAGCTAAAAGTAAGAGAAAAACTAGTAAAAAATTTAGAAAAGAAAGAAGGAAGTTCGAATGTGGGTGCTGAGGTTTTACAAACCCAAATACAAAAACAAGAAGTATATAATAACTACTAAAATAAGAAAGTTGTAGTTTAAAATATAGATCGAGTTATGGCAGTATTCTAAAAGATAGCTTGAGACACAAACTTAGTAGTGGCAACACAACAGGTACTAGATTAAAAAGAAGTTACCAAACATGTAGGTGAATATGTTGTGCATCAGGTACATTCTTACATCAGATTAGATCCGATACACATTAGATGTCGATTTTCATATAACGCACGTCACCTGTCAATTGGCCATCTGACGTGCGTAAGTTCTAATCTAACGCAAGATCTTCAAAATCTAATCTATGATAGTAAAAAAAAAAATAAAGCAAGTTTAAACAAAAATGTAATATGTAATAATGTCATCATAAGTAAGGCTATAAAAAAAAACCTTTTTCTTTGACTTTGCCTTCCTTGTCTTCTTTTTTCTTAGAACCTGGCTTGATTAACGTTGGCTTTACATCTCTTGTTGGCTTTTGTAGTCGACATTGGCTTTTGCAGTTGACGTTGGCTTTTGTATTTGATATTGGCTTTACATTGCATTTGGCATTGGCTTTACATCACATTCAGCATTGGCTTTATATCGCATTCGGCAATTTCTCCACATTTAGCATTGGCTTAATTCTTTGGTGTTACTTATTCTTGAATTTCAGTAAGTCTTTATTTTGCAGCACTTTGTTACGTTGTAATTTTTTTTTTTTTTTAGCCTTAACAATATAGTTCTAAATTTGTTCTTACCCTTAAACATTGCAATTTTTCTTTTGTGCTGCTTTATAATTTTGTTTTTGTTCTTGTCTCATTTAAATGTTTGCTTTTTTCTTTGGCACACCTATAACTTGTTCTTGTACTACCTTCTTTAAACATTGGCTTTGTTCAAGCATTGGCATTATTCTTTGGTGCTGCTTTATATCTTTGGTTTTGTTCTTGCCTCATTTAAGCATTTGCTTTTTTCTTTGGCACACCTATTGATCTTGTTCTTACTTTCCTTAAGCATTGGTTTTATTCTTCAGCACTGTTATATAACTCTGGTCTTGTTCTTCTTCCTTAAACATTGACATTATTTTTTGGCACTGCTCTATAACTTCTTGTTTCCTTTAAGCATTTTCTTTTTTTCTTTGACGCGTCTATAACTTTGATTTTATTCTTATCTTCCTTAAGCGTTAGCCTTTGTTTTTTGATGCTGTTATATAACTCTGGCCTAGTTCTTGTCTCCTTTAAGTGTTGGCTCTGTTCTTTGACACTGCTTTACAACTTTGATCTTGTTCTTATTAGGTACAACTACGATGATTGTATACAGAGAAGGGGCATATAATAAATAGTGAACCGGTATCATTATCTAACAATAATGTTTTGCTTTTATCTAATAATTGTGGTCTGGTATCTTCATCCAATAACTGTAGTATTGTGTCTTCACCCAATAACTGTAATCTGGTGCCTTTGCTCAATAACTGTGATCTGGTGTCTTCACCCAATAACTATGGTTTTGTGTTTTCACCCTAAAACCTAGTGTTTTTACATAGTAATAATGGTAGTTATACTGTGCTTTCTTCCAATAACTATAATAATTATTCACGTGGATGCATTTGAAAAAAAAAAAAAAATAGAATTCTTTGTGAGTACATACGAAAAAAAAAAAAAAGGACTTATTGTGGGTGCATATAAAAAGAAAAAAAATAGAAGCTTATCTCATGAATGTAGTATTAAAGAGATGACTACAACAATTGTGCATGGAGAAGGGCGTATAATAAATAGTAAACCAGTATCATCATCTAACAATAAGGTTTTTCTTTTGTTTAATAAATGTGGTCTATATCTTCACCAATGATTATAGCTTTGTGTCTTTACTCAATAACTGTGATCTGGTGTCTTTGTTTAATAACCGTAATCTGGTGTTTTCACTTAATAACTGTCTTTGTCCAATAACTATAGTTTTGTGTCTTCACCCAATAACTGTGATCTGGTTTCTTCATCTAATAAATATGGTCTAGTGTCTTTGCCCAATAACTAAAATATAAACTGAGTATAAACTAGAGTATAAAGTAAAATAATTAAACTAATTTGGTTTAGTTTTGAATTTATTCCACTGGTTTATAACCCAAACCAAACCAAACTATTAACAATATTAACTTTCAACATTTACAAACTTATTAGTTTCTAATATCTCAGAATTTTAAAATATTGAATTATTGTACATCAGCAAATTTAATAGAGTGTAATATTGCACAATAAATTACGCAACGTAAAAAAGGCATAATATAACGCAATATATTGTGAAAGATTGCGAAATGCATAATTACAAAATATTACGTAAGATTATTATGAAATATACCGTAAGAAAAAGCAAAATATATCGCAATAATTTACGCAATATAAACTTATTTCAAAATAATTCGAAATAAAGAAAAAAGCTTGAAATAAATTAAACAACTTAAACATAAATAAAGTTAATATAATCGAAAT
>CAJVPU010001102.1:0-13959 GCA_910591775.1 Dentiscutata heterogama | reverse complement strand
GAAAAATAAAAAAAAAGGCGTTATAAATAGATACTCATAGGTTTCATCAATTGATCGATTGTTCCTTTAAAGTTTTTTTTACAAATTGTTTCATCTGGTCGATCCAGTGCTAGGGTAATAAATTTGATTGGATGATCACATGGTGATTAGCAAAAATTTTGCATTAGCATATATCCAAAAATGGGAATTAAATTAAAAATAATCATTTATGAAATTAATGAGTTATTAAACTGATGGATGTTTAATATTGTTAACCATATATATACTTATTTATAAGTTATTTATTTGCGAGTGATATTATATATCAATACAATTTTATTTATACTGAAATAGGATAAATCTTTCCTAAAATACATGTCTAATGGAGGAATTAAAGAAATAGGTATAATTCCATACATGGTCTACTGAGTAGCGCAGTATAAAAATATATGATAATTTCAATTAATTAAAAAATAAAGATTAGTTATAAAAAATTTTAGCTGTTTTGTTAAGTTGAGTTCCATAGCATTTAGGCACAATTTTATATTGTATAAAGGGAACAAAATAAATTCGTAAGTCTTCGAATTAGATTCGTAAGGTGGTGAAATTTATTTTTTGTATGAAAGTTCCAATGATCCATAATAAACATTATCCTATTTAATTTAATAATAATAATAAATAATAAACAGGAAATAGAATAGTGACAGGTACTTTTGAACTAGCCAATTCTGTAATATTCAGTGGCTAAGCACAATTTTTTTTTCTTATAAATAAGACAGTTATTCGTAGCAGAGTGAAAACGGAGCACTGAGAATCAAGATCAAGATTAAGATCTAGATCATTATTTAGAGACTATAATACAAAACGCATTCAAAATCGTGATACCATCGTTTCCTTTTATATGAATTTCTTCGCCTAAAACGGACAGAGATCTTGTTTCAAATATTCAAAGCGTGTAGCACAAACATGCAAGTGACTGTTTAGATCGTTAATAAAATGCATAACGTTATTTAATAACGTTATGCATTTTATTACTAGAGCCCTTACCCGGGTCGGGTTGACCCGTGCAGGTCAGCTTCTTGCCGGGTAATAGCTCTATTGGAAGCCTGTGAATAACCGTTATTATTCATGCCGATATTTACTAACTCAAAATAAAAATAAATAAGCCTAAATCAGTTTCGTGCGTAAATCGTCAAAAGCCAATGTTTATATAAAATTTCACCTGCCAATTTGTCCCGTAAAAATACCAAGAGATCATTTTTACAATGTCTTAGTATCCTCTGCTAGTTACCGCGTCACTTGGCGATCGATCGTATTTCCTAACACACGCCAACCTATAATTCATACCCAAATCAAACAAATAATTGATCCACAGTCCCCATAATCACAATTTGAAACACCATGACTTTTAATAAATACTACACTATATACAAATTACTCTCGATTAAGAAACTCTCGATATAAAAAGGACTAATTAAAATTCGATATAAGAATGTTAAAATCAAGACCAGTCTATAAAAAATTCACTTGATATAAAAAAGTTATTAGTAAACTCTCGATATAAAAATTTTTACTATTGGCTTATCACCTTTCTCATATCAAGATTACTTGTATAAAATTTACTTTTAGCTAGTTTAAAATACTAGATGATAACATTTCCGTTCTTTACAATTCATTCCTAATATGAACTTCTGATATAGTGAAGCTAGATTCAAAGTCAGTTTATATAAAATCTTTATGTTGTATTGAATTTACTGTTAAATTCTCGTTAATAAATTTCTTTATTATAGCAAAATCTCTTCAATATAAGGGGTCACATATAGTACTATATTGGTTAAAAAAAAGGTTTTATTATAAATTTAAATTATAAAAAAAAAAGTTTTTGCTAATTTTGATAATCAGTCATTTTTTTCTTTAAAATCCCATTGGATAAAATAAATTATGTTTATTATAAGAATTAAAATTGGAATAATAAGGACAAGGAGTACGAAATGAGTGACATCATAGCATAAAAAGGCTATCTAAAGAATTATTAGAAAGCAATGCTTCGGTTGCTTAATTATCCTTTATTAACAAACCTGAATTTATTATAGTACCATTGACTCGAAGTTTTTACGTGATGGTACCAAAATTATATAATTAATTGTACTTGATTTAAATCATTAAGATATTCGGCTGTTATATAATAAATTTTAGTGCAGGTAATAGCATTTAGTAGGTTTGCTTAGGATTTATTGTTCCATTATGCGATTTTTAATTATCACTTAAGTATGAATCAGAAACATATTCTTGTTTTGAATAAATAAAGCTGAATTGATCATCTTATTCTTTGGTCCACGTTTTTTATCCAATTTGACAAATTCACGAAAAGATCATGTTTTTATGCAGTTTGTACAGGGAACGGCTCCAGAGCCTCTTTGGTTGTTGGTACATTCTCTAGATGCGTATACAACTTCCAGAAAACATTTACTAAAAATACTTATCGTTATGCAAATAAAAATAAAAATAAGGTAGTTTGAAGATTTAAGCGTGTTAATATTAATAGTCTTAATATGTGAAAGTTTCAGCTAAAGTATTTGTACTAATAAATAAAATGGACTGTCATTGAAACATAAGTACAATCTGTTCTCTCGCTTTACTAATTGTCAGTCGAGGCTATTTCCCTACTGAATTTAAGTCATTTCCAAAATAGGTGTGAAAGCATCGGAATCTACAATTAGCCAAACGAAGAATAATTATAAAAAATGTAACAAACAAAAAAAAGCCACGTTATTATTAATAAAAAAAAAATAAACCAAAAAAACTTTAGAGGAACAATCGATCAATTGATGAAACCTATGAGTATCTATTTATAACGCCTTTTTTTTTATTTTTCCTAATTTTTTATACATGACAATTTGCCAACCAACTAGTTATCCAATTTGAATGAAAATTTTTTTAATTTGTAGATTCTATTGAGATTTACAAAACAAAAAAAGTTTATTCAAATTGGATTACTAGATAGCTGGCAAATTTAATTTTTATTCACAAAATCAACATAGCCTCGGAGGGTCATTTTGATAGCAAAGATCCCATATTATCTTAATCAAGTTTTTATATTAAAAACTGCCAGGTACAGTACGAACATCGCATTTGGTGTTAACCCACAAATACTACACATAAATATTATTAATAAATTAGATTATATTTCATTTTTTTGAAATTAGAATTAGGTCATATACCAAAAAGCCACGATTAAATAATTAATATTTATGGCAATTCTTCCTCACGACTATCAAAAAGCAAACGTTGGAGATAAGCAATGTGCACACACACATGACGAATAACTGTATATTTCCAAAATTTTATAAAACTAACTTTCGGCGTGTCCTCCCGACCATGCATAGATATTTTATACTTGGTAAGAAATACTATAGTTAGATAAATTAATTTTTTGGATGTCGACAAAGGAAACCAGACCAGAACATTCAGAATTTTATCCATTATTTTGTTGCACATAATTGACAGACCTGTGCAAATGATTTGGCACGACATTATAGATATTTTTGGCCGCATTATGTGACGGTAGGTTTTTGTTGACCTCTAATCAGGAATTAACAAAGATTGACTACATAATCGTTATTAAAGATTGATTTTAATTCGGATTAAAAATCATTTAATTTTGGAAAATTACTGCCAATTCCGAGGATTTGCAGCTGAATTGCAATTTCTCCGATTGCAGAATTCTGGACGTCCTAAACCGGACCTCGTTCTTTATAATTTATCTAATAAGCAATGTAGTTAAAGGCATGCGCCTGACTCATCAAAATGACTAGAAAACCGGCTTACACGTATAAATACAGATTAATGTAATACTCTGGGGGTGATATCAGTCTAGTTACAATTGTAGTGTAGCTAACCTAATAAGATTTTCATTAAATGAGCGTAAAATCATTAAAAGAAATCCAATAAACAATTTTATTTTTACGATTTGTTTTCTGCTTTACATATTTGTCATTAATAGTATTACAATGAATTTCTTGCTTATAAATTTATTTAACTCATGTATCCATGTGAATATAAACCACTATTAGGTCTTGATTCTACGATATGACATGTTATTATTATCGGAAGATGAAAAAGGCAACTGAGCGAGGCGAGACCAAGAGATGTACTGTAGAAACAAATGGTACAATACAAATATAGTATAGATTGGGTTTTAATTTAAGCAAGAACCAAGGCCATATTGTTATGTAAAAAAAAAAAACCATATTTCAATGAAGTCATGCGAAGCGAGGCCGAAAATCATATAAAGATTGTTGTTTATATACTTTCTATAATATTTATAATGCGCTGAGTTCTTCTATTTTCAGAATAAGTTTAAAATCTTTACACTATATGCTATATCTAATTTATAAGTTAGCTGAAATGGATGGCAAAGCCGCCCGCATATGCAATTTCTAGTTAAATATAAAATCTTAATATAGCCAAAGAATTATACTAAAGCGCACTAGTGGTATTTCAGCATCATATATAATTTTCTATGAAATTTCAGGGTTAGGGTATAGTTATAGAATAAAATAAAGGTTAGGTATAAAAGTTTTAATTTTAGTCAATATAAGTCCTGAACATTGTTACTTAGTATACTCAATTTTACTTATCTGATAGGCTTTTGACATATAACACCACTGGTAAATTCGTAACAAAAATATATAAAATAATATTCGAACATACAGGAGAGTATCATAAGCTACCGAATGTTTTGCTTGTATGGCATAAGTAAATCGTTCAGCAACCTGTGATATATTTGATTTACTACTCAGTGACTGATAAAGGAATACAGCATTAATTATAATCCCACTCCTGTTTATGTCCGAGAATCCTCCTAGTGGAATTTAATAATTCTTGACGTTCAAATGGGAGTGCACTTTCGGGAATATCTGATGAATTATCGTTCGTTATCCATTGTATCATAGTTGTTCGATCAATGCTATATGATTTGATGAGTCCATTATTAACTCTACCTGCATCAATAGGATTGGTGACGTCAAGGTCTTTTATTAGATTGCAGCATCACAGCATAACCATGCGTATTGATTGGATAAGTAGATTTAATTAGTTTAAATTCGTCACTTTCCGTTAAAATTTCTCCTTTCTCGTAATTATAATGAGCAATGTAAAATAGTTCCCAATCATCGGGTAAGCATGGCTGAGATCACTCACTATTTTGGAGATTTCAAATTCAATATCTATATCATCTTCCAAAATCAAAGCATTTTATATCCATTTTTGATGATTTCTCCATAGATAAAATAATGACTTAGATAGCAAGCTCTTTGAGCATTTGACAGACCGGCAAGATTATATTTGTTGAGTAATTTTCTATCAAATCTGGAGACAACAGGGAAAAGGTCGAAATCTAAACCAAGAAAATCAGCAATCTCTTGCATGTCCTCACGTCTATCTAGTCGATAACTAAGATTAATAACAAAAATATGATCGAATCCAAGGGTATATTTTAATGGCTTTGATTTTTTTTAACCCTAAAGCGTAATGGTTGGAGAATAAAAATAGACCAGGCACAATAGCATAAAAAAGATGATGCCGGCGAATATTAATATCCGTTTTTTTGTTTGTCGTGTTATAGTTCGATGTGAAAGAAAATATAGCAGTAAATAAACTGAGAATGAAAAAGTCTATAGCTAAGTTAGTTTCATTGGGAAATGTTTTGTCAATACTATAATAATAACTTACAAATTACACGAATTGTTTTGTGCAATTGTATATGTGCACTGGTGTCAAATTGTGGTGCAACTATGTACAGTATAACAAAATTAAGGTTATGCTTGGATAGTACCTTTTGGTCTACCGTTCCAAATCATGTAATATACTGTACGTGACTACGATCGTATTAACCTTATTTCACTTCTTAATATTTCGCTCTACTTCATACTAAATTAATTGATTTCATATTAGTTTATTAGATTATTATTTAATAGACTTAGTATCAATTAGGGAGTATATACCATATTATTTTAAAAATTTATACAAAACTAAATAGATAAAATATTACCGGTAAGCTAAAAATCATATCAAATACTCACCGGAGGTGAAATTCACCGGGGGTGCATATCTCAAAAACGTACTAAGTAAACGGGATCGGGTATTCTAAGTAAAAATGTTCAGGACCCTCGGAAACCCCACAAGAACTAAAATTGGGACCTTATATCAAATCTACATTATGTTATATAAAACTCTTCCTTTATCTTAAAACTACACCCTAACCCTAAAAATTCTTAGACTGGTGAATTTCACCTCCGGTTAAATCTAAATTATTTCTTTTTTTTTTTAGTTTACTAGTTTGTTATTTAAAAATTAAAATAGTATATTGAAAATATTCTACTGTATAATATATAATATAAAAAAATTTTTTTAGTAAACTAAATCTTTTAGTATAGTTAAACTTTCTAAATATAATTTTTATAGATTAGCTTAAATATAGTATATACAGTATTTAAAAAGATTTGTATTTAAAAATGCTACGTAATTAAATTATATATAATTTAAAAATCATAAAATTAAACTATCGAATATCCAAATCACATCTCTAGTTTTAGCTAACAAAATAAGTAATTTATGTATTTAATAAAATGAAATAAAGTTTTATGTTGCATAGCTCTTAAAGAAAATCGCAAAAAAAACCATCGGAAAATCAACTTTTGTTATAAATCTTACAAATCATAAAAAAATACAAACTTTAAAGAGATTTACTGAAAAATTTTTATTGTGAAAAATAATCCTTAATCTTATTCTAAATTGATTTATGTGAAAATGTTTTTTTGAAAAATTGTCAATTTGGCCCTTTTCCCAGCACCTAGCCCACATGTATATATAATTTGATTTGTTATGTCAGAAAAAATGTACGTTCGTACGTGCGTACCTAATTAGTGCGAATTCATATATGTGAAACTAACTTTTGACCTGACTACGTATTGTTTTAGTGTTGTACACCCATCCTATTTTATACAAATATTCTAACTATACATGATACTATATTGGTTCGTAGTCACATCCACATGAGATTGCTCGCCAACAAGTTTGCCAGGTCCCGTTTCAATAAAGCGCGAAATTCTAATTAATACTAAGTAAAGAAAAGAACTAAACGAAAAAAGGAAACAAATAATCAAAATAAAAGAATATAATATAGGTAAATTATATACAAGTCACGAGTGAATCGTGGCACAGGGTCGTAAAATTGCCATACTTTTACTTATTTTTCGGACAATTAGATTTTATTTAAATACAACTATGAACACATGATATGTTTCTGTAATATAATTTCGTCATTTAGATGTCATAATCACAG
The DNA here is from genome assembly GCA_910591775.1 of Dentiscutata heterogama. Lineage (NCBI taxonomy): Eukaryota > Fungi > Glomeromycota > Glomeromycetes > Diversisporales > Gigasporaceae > Dentiscutata > Dentiscutata heterogama. Next base: position 6,635 of record CAJVPU010001102.1, on the reverse strand, counting down.
TGCTAGATGGTGCGGATCGTATAGTCATAATGTTGGTACTTGTTACGTAAGATATATAACCTGACAAGTTACATGAAATCTAATAGATTTTTTGTCAATACGAAAATTTTTTTTGCTAAATATATATCTAATATAGTTTAATGATAAAACTTCACAAACAAATTGGCTGAAGTAACACTGTAACGGGCTTTTCTAACGTTAATGCTGCAAATAGAAATAATAAATGTCCATTTATATAAACAACAGGACCATGACCAACTCGATTAAATTATGAATTAATTCTCGTAACGGTAATTCCTAATAAAGTTCTTAATCAATTAGAATTTTCTTTTAATTGTTAATAATATTAATTAATAAAATATGAATCATACTAATTCAGTCAACTTTTTGTACATATACATTTAACGGTTGTTAATCGTTCCTAGAAAGATAATGTTGTAATTGTAAAACTTGTTCACATGTAAAAATCAATATAAACAATCAATTTTGCCATTATAATCCGTCGTGTTGTTAACAAAAAATAAATTGTAAAGCAGCACGAAATGAACTGTCATATTTATTTATTTTTCTTATGTTTCTCAGTATTTCTGATTTCTGAAGTCCTTGCTGACTGTGACTATGTTAACACCAGCGGTTGCAAATGTAATACGAACGATGCTATTGGTGGTCTCAAATGTGGCTATGAACTGAATAATCGTAAATATTTCATATTTCGAGTCAATTTTTATTATTTTTTTTACAGCTTATTACTAAAAGTTAGCCTGGAAATGCAGATTGCCTCCCTGATCCTTCTTCTATTTTTCAATGCAACCCCGGGGGTACTCAAAATTGTCGATATGGTTCTTGTACATATGGTTGTTGTGGGACTGGTGACGGCCATAGTTACTGTTGCAAGGACAGCACATGTTCTGGATGCCCCCCTGGACATTGGTACAAGAAAAAAGAAACATCTACATCGGTGCCATCATCATCTAGTCCACCTCCTACGACAACCACCACGGATTGCAATAATCCTGCACCAAACTCATGCAGTTTTTATACGAGCTGCTTAGAGAATAAATTTCATTGCGGACCCATGGGATATCCAATCAATTATGGAGACAAGAATTGTAGAAAATTTATCAATGCTATGAACAAGTTCAGTTCCGCTGGAAAGAAGTGGTAAATATTTGCTGAAATATTCACTCATTATTTACGAAATATAATGGTGATTATGGCATTGATTTACTTTACAATCTTCTTTTTATGATAAATTAGGGTAACCGACACAATGCTTTGTCTCCAAAAGGCGTTAATATCAACTTATAAAAATAACAAAACTACTTGCTCAGAAATAAGTAATACGGCATTCAATTCTCATGCGTCATGTTATATTACTTCTGGTGTATGTTTTCTTCCACCGACTGATTGGGGTGTCATATTCGAAACCGTCAGTCTCAAAGATATATTTGGAAGCAAGCAGGCCTTTACAGTTAGTATTATTATATTATATATATATATATTTATATAAGTATACAGTACCTGTACTATATTATACTAATAAGACATTATTCATTACGTAGCAAGCATTGGAAACCGCAAGTGAATGCTTTACTTTCTACGCTTGGATTCTTGTGGAAATTTGCTTATTAGTTTGTGAAATATAAAAAAAAAAATAATTAGTGTGTAGTTTCGATCATTACTTTATTTTTTACCTTTGGAAATTATGTTTTTAACTTCTCTGATACAGATACTGTGAGCATCATAAAAATCCAAATTATTATAATATATGGCACCTATTATTGTAAAAAATAAATTTATAAAATCAAGTTTTTTTGATCTTTATTTTTATGATGCCCAACTCAAAATCAATATGTAATTGTGACAAAATATATCATAAGGAAATGAGTCATTTGCATATTTAACTCAATCACTAGGACCGAGGCTCAAATTTTAGATGGGTTATGACTTGAAAAAACACACCCTGATAATATATAGTAAGAATATATTGGTCGTTAATGTCATGTTATTTGCTTTTGAATTAACAGAAAATCTATTTTAGAGAAGTTTAACACCAATACTAGGGTTCTGCAAGTAAACATGCCGGGCACAATTGGCGTTATGCCAGGCACTGTTGACACTGTGCCAGGCAGAAATACTAGTGCCCAAGTGCCTGTAATTATTTTTATTGTGCCTTGAATTTTTGCCAGTGCTAGTACTGATGTCACAATGTTTTTCGCATATGCTAGTCTATACTATGTATTATATGATTTTTTTCACTTCACAACTAGGTTCATTTATCGAATAACGATATAATTATCACCACCCTGCTTATTATCGTGGATAATAATATAACTGGAGTTATAGTAATTCGTAATAAAAAAAAGAGATATTTGTTGTGTATATGACCAATCGTTATTAAATTTTATGCCCGGTATTTTTGGCACCATGTTCGGCACTAATATTGGTGCCAATAAGTGCCTGTTTATATCAACCCCCCTAGCGTACCCACAAAAATTTTCCCCACCCATGATTTTTGGCCAATCAAATTTCAAGATCAGGTGTAACGTAAACAAACGAAGCGAAACCATTTTTTACAAATAAACTGAAATAACTCGAAATTTTAATTAAGAAATCACTTCTGCGGCCTAATTAAAAATGTTCCTTGTGAAATTTTACTAATAGCAATAACCCTAACTCTAACCCTAACCCTACACTGTTCTCGCTCTAACCCTAATTATAACGCGGTTTTATAAATCACGGGTGGGGAAAATTTTTGTGGGTGCGTTACCTAAAATGTTTACATCGTGCCTGCGCCCCAAATTTTAAAATCAAGTTATGCCCGTGCCTTAAACATTTTTTTTTTGTACCGGTATGTGCCGAGTTTGCAGAACCCTAACCAATACCCACATCTTAATAGTATGATGAATAATTAGATTACTTAGTTTTATTCGTTTTAAAGTCAATAATCACTGTTAAATAAAATGAACAAATATATAGATTATATAAACTTGGTTTGATTGGTTGTTTGATCATTAGATATATTACGATTGGTTGACATATTATGCATGATAATAGTCGTAAGGCCATATGCCCGGACCATCCAGTGTTGTTAAATTTGATGGTCATTTGCTTTTCTGAATGACTTTTGTCAGTCATTTGGGTCATTTAAAAATTTTATTATTAAATTTCATATATAAAACGTCATTGAAACTTTTTTTAGGTCATTTGACATTACTGGGACACCCGAGTGGACCTGGATATGTTTTGCGCCTTTGGACTGGGCGTGAACATGACAAATTTGGGTTCAATGTAACTCAAGACATTAAGGTCCAAGTCCAACGATCCATGGGATAAGTCTATTCATCGACTAAAATGGACAAATTTAAAATTCAATCTTAGTAGATCTCATTTTATTAATTTTAATGTCGTAAACATGGATCAACTTTGTTTCGATTGCTTATTTATTTTTGCTTATTTCTATTGAATGATGTGAATTCTGATTAACTAAAATTAAAATTACCGCATTTTGTCAGAATCGTAAGTTGATAAACGCCGGATCAAACAGGATCAAAATTGGTGGTTTGAACGATATTTTTTCGAAGCATAATCTACAAATTTTAAATATATATATTTTTTTTTGCCTTGCTTTGTCAAAAATCCTATTACATATAAGTGCGGCGACAAAAAATAAATAAGAATAATAAGAATAATAATATATAATAATAAACTAATAAATAATAAATAAATGACATAATTTCTCCGAAGCAACGTTTCCAGAATACGTTACACGACATATTGTAGCATTTTTGGTGTCATCTGATATGATTTGGTTTGATATTACTTGATTTGATTTGGTTTGATTTTTTTTTTTTTCTAGGTAAACAATTTAGCATATATGAATATGAAGTGGTACGTATTATACTTCAGTAGCTTACTTTCGATATATTGAATAAAATTATTACGAACCAGTGAACTTATTTGTATTATACAAAAGCGTATTTTACCTCAAGTGAACTATATAGTATATTTAATTAGTTATTATATATTTACGTTTTATACTGTATGGATCTTTGATAGAAAACTTCGACCAGAATACAGGCTTTTATTCATGCACTTTACTTTAGAATAGTAAATGATTTACATATGAACAAGAGCCGGTACTCTAAATTTTTTTGAATTAGCCCGATCGGAAAATCTCGGTGATTTCCTAGCAAAGGTCCCATATGGGTCGTTTGCTAGGAAAATCACTGTCTGAAAGCCAGGGCACAAATCTTGTAAAATTACGGAGATTTCCGTTTGCATGTGACAATTTCCGGCCCGACTTTTCAACAGACGGAGATTTTCCTGTGGTTTATAAGCTCGCATCTAAATTCCGATTTAAAAAAAAACCATTGACGGAAAAAAGGCATATTACATCACCCGGAAATTTTGTGCCCTGGTATTAAATGGAGATTTTCCTAGCAAACTACCCACATAACAGATTTAATTATTAGGACGATTCAGATGGATGTCAGATTCGAATAAAATTAGTGACGTATTAGTGATCATTTTTTTTACATAAAAATATATCATCAGAAAATGCACCTATTTTATTTTCTGATTTCGGAATCACATTATTTACAGTTTATATAATTCTTTCGATTTACTTCATATTTATCAATTTGACATTCTTTGTATGAAGTGTACTTGCTTAATCTATATTAAGTATGAAAGAACTGAAATGCTCCGCACTTTTGATTTTTAGGCTAACCAGATTTAAACGTTGACACGTATAAAAGGACCCTCTATTAATGCATGCTCATTTCTTTTCTCATCAGTAATTTTTCAACAATTGAATAGTTTTCTTCTTAAATTTTCAGTCTTGTTTTTTTTTGCTGATTATACAGTAATAAGCCAACCTTTTTTTTTTTTTAATCCGCTATTTTACTTACTCTTTATATTTACAGTATTTAGGAAATTCTTGTTAAATAAAACAAATATGAAGTCGTTACAAGCTTACAATCTTGATATTTTTTTTATCATAATCCTTTAACTGCCTCTACCTGCTACTGTTTTTTAAAACTGGCAATTTACTGTACCTGTCAGTGCAAACCTTTTAATAGAAACTTTTCCTCTTCACGCGTAAGATTATCTTACTTTCACTACACATAAATTTTTAAACGTTTGTCATTCATTATACTTACACTTTTTTTTTTAGCAAATTTTTCCTGGAATGCCACGCACACATGTGACTAGTGCATGTACTAACTGCCAAAAGAGACGCGGTAGATGCTCTGGAACTCCCTGTACAAGCTGCGTAAAGCGCGGCCTTAATTGTGTATTTAAGCCCGGTAAAAAACGCGGTCCAAAACCAAAGAATGAGGTGGTGGCCGATGCAACTTTATTTACTCAAAAACAAGAATATGATCCTGGCCCATACGTGAGCGATAATCAACAATTGTGTAATGGAATCATAAATTCTATGCAAAAAAATGTTCGTACTACATCAACCGAATATTTGAATTATTTAAATCAAGAACAACAACTATATAATAATAGTACTATTACTCCAGAAGTTATCGACCGTTTTCAAGCTGATAATGCTATGATAAATAGCCATAATGCTAGGTTTAATCATGAATCCACTATGGTACTGTCTGATTTATATTTTTTCCCTTTTATAGGAGATCGTTTAGAACACTCCGAGTATCAGCATGATAATTTAAGCTTAGCATACAATAGTGGTACTATTACTCAAGAAATCTTCGACCCTTTTCGAGTTGATAATGCTATGATAAATAGCCAGAATGCAGGATTTAATCATGAATCCATTATGGCACTACCTGATTTATATTTTGTCCCTTTTATAGGAGATCGTTTAGAACATTCAGAGTATCAGCATGATAACTTAAGCTTAGCATACAATAGTGATCATAACTACGTAGCTCCTAATTTCAATCCTAATAGAGGACATTCCCACTAAATTAAGTAACTTCCCTTAATTCTATCGCATGATTCTTTTTTTAAAAGTAATTAAATTATTAAATTCTGATAACTTAAGCGATCACCTTCTTTATCATATTTCAAGCAAATTAATCTTCCTTTAACTTTTTACGTCAAAAATATTTTAGCAAGTCATACAATTAACAAAGGATATGCGAACGTTTAAAGATCTCGGGATCTATTTTTCTTTATGAATGTAAGCTTATAATGCCTGCTTAATACAACAAATACTTTTTTTAAGCTTATATTACAAATTATTTTCATTATAATAAAGAAATCCTTACCACAATAAATCTATATTTATATTTTATATAGACTGGTTTGTGCTTTTATCAAGTTTTCACCGTATTATATATTATTATGGTATATCGAAAACCTGTTCAAAGTAACTTATAGAAAATGTCCTTCTCATTCACTATGATTGAGATTGCGATTTACACAGACTTTTGTAAACATTAATTATTTTCGGTTTCAATGGTTGAAATTTTTTTCATGGAAAATATCCACACTATTATATACTGTATATTGCGATAAAAGAGTGTTGTCTATATATATATATATATAGTCAGACCTCCCTAAGTGCACTCTCCCTAAGTGCACGGTATATGAAAAACTTCTCTAAGTGCATACTCCTTCTTGGTCCCAATTAATATAACAATTATAAATTTTAA
>CAJVPU010001101.1:0-13962 GCA_910591775.1 Dentiscutata heterogama | reverse complement strand
AACTATATGCAAGAATGAGAGCTCAGACTAAAAACTCAGCTATCGCTAAATTAGTTATCTGTGACCTAAACCTACTAGAGTGGTCAAGACTCACCTAGATTTTAATAGTTAATATTTGGTTTGTATGTATGCTAAATTGAATCCACACCATAAACCACTAGTCAAATTTTAGCTAGGCTAGTCCTTTCATAAGGTATATACTATTGTCTTTATGTAGTTGGTCAGCTATACTACAAGGACAGTTGTAGCTGAGCCTTCTTTGGTGTTGCTTAGTATAGTTGTGGGCTTGTAACTAGTTGGTGTAGCCCATTTAAAGATGGTATGTTGTTTTGTTTCTTCCATTTCGTGAATCTGTCACAGTATGGTTTTTAGATTTGTTCGTAGATTTCTGCAGATACAAGAAGTAGTGTCTGTATTATGACATTAGCTGCCTCATTATATCATAGGTCTAGCATCTAAAGAGATTCAAGTAGTTGTGTAAAGATAAGGCCTTTGAGAGTAGCAGGTAGCTAATGTGTGTGTAGAGGAAGAGTAGCCAGGTAGTTAAAGGATGGGTGGGACTTAATTAGATTTATTATTGCTCTGCTATTGGATGAGATTAATTTGCTAATACATTTGCTAACTGTTTTGGTAAGAGAGGTATTTATAATCTGTAAAGGTCTGGAGAACTTTGGCAGCTTAACCAGTGGTTAGGTAAGTCTGGTGTATCACAGAAGAAGCAGGTACTGGTCTGATATATTGTTGGGGCAATGTAGTGAAAGTGAAAGTATGTTGGCAGGTTGTTGAACAGGTGTTTGATTCTGAATACCTTTATTTGGTTAAGTTTGAATGATGTAATGTTAGCTGAAGTTTTTTGGTTATTGTTTAAAAAAAGCCAGGTAGAGTTTTAGTCAATTGTTTGGGCATAGTTTTCCTATTTAGTATTGTGCTTTTGTAATAACTATAGTGCTATTATGTGTGCTCTGCAAGTATTCTTGACAAATAGTTGTGTCAGTTTTTCTATGTTGTAGCCTTTCCACTTGATTGTGAAATGTGGATTGTGTATATTGGTATAGTTAAACAAGAGAGTAGGTGTTGATGGGTGTTGGTGCTTCTTGGCCAAGGTGTCTGCGGCATTATTGAACTGGTTATTTGAGTGTGCCAGGACTTTGTGCAGTGTAAGCTGAATGTTAAAGGCCTTAATCATGTTAAAAAGTGTATGCCAAATAGGCCAGTAGTTAAATTTAAAGTATTTAGAAGATTTAGAAGAGGTTTGTAGAAGTTTGTAATACTTGGATATAATAGACTAAGAGTCTGTAAATATGCCTACTTTGGCACTATATAGTACTGTAGCAATAGCAGATAGAATTGCCAGAAGCTCTGCTTTGTATAATGAGAGCCAGTTGAAAATCTTGGCAGAAAAGCTGCTGTTAATTTGGTTGTAGTTTATTTGAACCCAGCCTACTCCCATAGAGCAGTTAGTGGTATCTATATCTAATACCGAGCCATCTGTATAAAATGTAAAAATTTGTGTATTGATATTGTTAAGGGCATGTTGTACCAGTATTTGGGATGCTTCATTGACATGAAAGAGAGTTGAAGCTAGGGAGTCAATAATATTAATATTAGAAGGAAATAAAATAGAGATGAGATGTTTGATTGCTATAGAGTATAGCAGGTCTACATAATTGGCATTAAGTTTAAGTTTTTTGTTAGTTGTTTTTCTGCCCAAAAATTGAGTAGATATGGTGGTAGGAACTTTGACTGTTCAATGGCTAATAAGATAGTTGGAGTTAAGTTTGCAGCCAGGGCATGTGATAGGAAGAAGTGGGTATAATAAGTAGTACTTGGTGTCTATATTGTGTTGCCAGTGTATGATGGAGACTATGTTAGTTTGTTTAAACTTTCTTTTTATTTGACCTATAATGATTTCACCATTTTGGTAGGTGAGTATCTATGGTTTTAATTTTTTTAGAATTGTGTTGGTTTGGTAGACAAAGGGGTTAATACCCGGTGGTTGGTATTATAGATGTATTAGGCAATGCTGTAGATTATTTAGTATCATATTTTCTAGGAATAAGAACCAGCCTGGTTTCTTTCTCTTGAGAAGGTGACAGAGTATGGGTGAGATGTGTTGCCACTCTAGTAGATATTTGTTATCTGCTGAGCTCAGCTGTTCTAGATAGAGAATACATTTTTTCTGAAGCTGTTGTTTGAATATATTATACTTGAGACTTTTTGTAACTATAGGCTCAAGTGGTGTGTTGCTATCTTGAATTAGTTGAGGCCAGGCTCTGTTTGGGTTTATAGTCAGACTAATACCTGCTTGCTGTAGTGTCTGAATTATTTTCAATGTTGTAGTATATTTGTTGGGTCTATCTATAGTAGGCTAGAGGTGTTGTAGTATGCTGATGATTAACCATAAATTGTTTTGTAATTGCTACAATCTGATATAAGTAGTAGTGCCAAGTGTGGAGCTATTGTTGATTCTGAGGAGTAGATTGTTAGTATGGTGCTAGAGCTATATATCCCAGATATTGTGAATGTTATAAATTTAGTGACAGAGTATTGTACTATTAGGGGTAGATCGAGACAGATGAGATTTGTATTTGGCAATTGTAAGGTATTTACCAAGAATTTGGATACAGGTAGTGTGGGGAATAACTATATTGTAGATTCTATACTCTATTGTGGGGACTATAACTGTATTAATAATGTAGACTATTTGTTTGTCTGTTATCTTTTTGAAGTTGGCTGTATAAGCTAGATTGAGGGCTTCCTCTTGAATGAGCTTAATTTGTTTAGTGTGTTTGTTATTAAGTGTAAACCAGCACCCCAAAAACTTAAAGGGCTGGTTAGGAGGAATTGTTGTTAGGTTTGTTTGCAGAAAAGAGATATTAGCATTAGGCTGAGTTAATATAAAGGTCGATTTAGAGGGGTTAACTTAAATATTCACCATATTATAGAATAATGAAGCTGTTTGCATAATTCTTTCTAGATCTTCTTTGGTATTGACAATCCAGATAGTGTCGTCTATATATGCAAGGACAGATATAGAGTAGCATAGCCTCTTGGCAGAGGACGAGATTAGGCTTGTTTGCCATGATGTCTGCATAGTATAGCCTGGTAGATGTATAGAGATTTTTGTAATAAGTGGGTCATAGTAGATTCTCCAGAATAAGAGGGTAATTGTTTCTCTCTGATCTATGTCGTTTTGAATGTGGTAGGAGTTAGTAAGGCCAAGGTTGGTGATAACTCTATTGGATCGATCTGCAAGGAGATCAGTAAAAGTTGTAGTGAAAGGTTCTGGCATACCGATTCTGTATAAAGATTTTTGGAATAGGCTGAGTCATAGACTTTGCTTATGTTCTGTGAAAGTATTTATAGTTAATTAGTATTGCAGATTGCATCTTCCATAATGTTGTTAAGGATGTGAATTGGGATGAAGGTGGAGTTGCCTGGGAGGACAACATAATTAAAAGAGAATAGGATTGGGTGTTTTGATAAGATGTTGTTTAGGCGGTTAGTAAGAAGTTTGGTATAGAGCTTTTTAATATACTCTATAAGGCTTATAGGCCTGGTATTAGTTAGGTTTCCATTGAAAATTGGTTTCTTGAAGATGGGGTAGATTCTGCCTTCTTTCTATTATTTGGAGATTGTATGAGTAAGGAGACATCTATTCAAAAGTGTAGTTGTGGCTTGTAATAAGGAAGTGCCTGCATGTTTTAGCATCTTGTAGCTTATTCCTGAGGGGCTGCATGCTTTGTTGTTGGGTAGTTGACTGGGTGTAGTAAGTATCTCCTCCTGGGTAAAGATAGAGAGTGCTTCTTGGTACCAGTCTGGCTGGATATAAGGTTTGGGGTTGTATTCTATTTGCCACTCTGTATTAAATAATATGTTATTAATTGAATAAGTAGCATCCAGTTGTTGAAGTGCTGTTGGATGTGTAATTTAATAGTAGTGGGGTCTGTAATAATATCCTGGTTGAGTTTAATATTGTAAAATTTTACAGAATCTTTGTGCCAGTTTAGAATGCTGTTGAGCATTGAGGTTGGGTTGGTTTGAAGTTTGGTGCATCTTTTGGAAATTGCTTCAGTAATTTGATGTTATGTTTGTTTGATGTTTTTCAGGTTGCATGAGTGGTATAGCTTCTTTCACTTAGTATTTGCTTTTGCTATCCAGTCAGTGTTGGTTGTGTAAGAGGGTATCTCCAGATTGTGTAGTCTGTTAAGCTTATTAATAGTTGTGTGTAGGTGTAGTAGAATCTGTTAGTTAAACTTTGTTAAATATTTTACTGTTCTAATTATATTTCTGAGCTTTTTGAGGCTGTGGTGAAGCTGGTTTGCCTTGAATAAAAATGTATAGTGGAAGTTGTATACTGCAAACTTTTTGTTGGGAATGTGCTAAAGTGCAGCTGTAATAAGACTGGTTTGAATTTTATACCATGTAGTTTCAAGAGACTCTAAAGTTGTAGTTGTAAGAGGTGTGTTGTGTTGTTGTAGATTTGTACTGACTTGGTTTGTGAAATTCTCCCATATGTTGGGGGTCATTGCCTTGTAATCAAAAACTTGTTTGTGAGTGCATGTTTTGTGTCTTTATTGTTCTACTATTGCATGAGGGAAGAACCAATAGGAGTGAGGATTTTGTAGTCACTTTGGATACTGGTGCTGGGGTCGTCTGTATTATAGTTAGTAAGATATTGAAAGATTGGTTGGTTAGCCCAGATGAAGTCAATTTCACTGCTAAGGTTGGCTTTATGCCATGTAGGTGCAGATTTGTGAGAGTGTGAGGCTAGATTGTACATGTTGTTAAACATAAGGTGCTGGAGAAGTTTAAATTTAATTAATTGAGAGTGGATATTTTCTGTAGATGCATTAAAGTCTCCTAGAGTTATTGGAGCAATGTTTAGTGCTTTGGCTTGTTGCAACCACTGGATAATAGTGTTTTGGGTCTGCAGTCGGAGTTGTGCATCATTGCTAGGGAGATAGAGTGAGATAATCCAAAATTTGAAGTCATGCTTGAAGAAGAGATCAATAGCAATAGTGTATCCTGGCATAGTATAGATGCTGTGAATATGTGGAGTAAGAGTGTTACAGACCATAATAGCTGTTTCTGCTTTAAAACTATTTGTACAGAACCAGAGATAGGTATAGTGCTAGGTCTTGAGGTGCTTTTGTATAATTGTTTTGTCTGATAGTTTGGTTTTAGAAATGCAAACAATATCTAAATCCTGTTGCATACAATAGTACTCCTAGGTCTCTTTTTTGGTATTTGTATTAAGGCCTTGTACATTGTGAGTACAGATAGAGTGGGTTAGTGGGTGGAGTAGTGCTGGTTGAGGTGTATTAACTTGGGAAGTGTTACAGTTTTGTGTATTGTTTGTGTTGAGTTGAAAGGTTGTGGAGGTGTGTGTATTATGGGAATTACTCATTAGAATGTTCATTAGTATCCATTGGTATTGGTTTGTCTAGCAGAAGGGTGTTGTTGTCAGTATATGAGGCTTTTTTGATAGAGGCATCTGCTACTGTGGTATTAGGCTCTTCAGTGGGTACTGGTCATGTGTGGGGTCCTCTGGCATTGGTACAATACAGGCGTAAGACATAACTGTGCTGGGGGTGTTTGGGCGTAAGATCGTGGATGTACTGTTAAAGATACTCCAACTTGAGATAGAGAGTGGAGAAAGATCTAGTAGAGAGTTAGGGATTTTCTTAATTGTGTAGAATTGTCTTAAGATTTTCATTGTAGGAGTAATATCTGGTTGATTTTGTATTGAGAAAGAGATGATAATTTCTTGTTTGGAAAGGGTATTGATAATTTTCTCTATATTGTTAGGGATATTAGAGAGAGCTTGCTTTGTGGCTGAGTTGGTTTTCACTACTGGGGTGGGAAGGCTACTCTTGATTTGGATCTATTCAGGTAGGAGCTGGGCAAAGTAGTAGTATTTACAGAGAAGTTTGACTGTAGTTGTAAGTTGCTATAGAGTTGTAATAGGGATAGAAACGTTAAGGTGTTCAGTGATTTCTTTTGCAGTTGGCAGAGTAGGTTTATTGGTTGGGTTGGCTTGTATAATTTTGCTAGAATTGGGAATGGGATTCAGTAGTATGAAGAAACTTGTTTGATGAACTCTCTTGCCTTAGCATCCTTGGTGATAGGGTAGTTGAATAGAGAGGTGGTTTTAATCTTGCTTGTGTCCTTTGGGAGGGGAGGTTTGATGGCAAAAAAGTCATTAGAGAGCAGCTTAAAGGTGTAATATTCTCTGAGCTAGGAAACAACTTCAGCAAGTGGGATAGTAGAGGTGGCTTGATTGTATAGAAAGAACTTGCACACTTTGTGGTTAAGCTCTTGGTAGGTGGCAAGTCAAAATAGGCATCTAGGATTTTGGTAATGATATAAAAGTCTGCAAGTTTTCTTTTGTATGCAGCTAGGTGTTGGAGGGAAGATCGGTGAGAAATTGGAAATAGTTAACGTAGGCTGGCTGTGAGGCTATTATAGTGAGGAGAAAGTGGAGAAAGTTTTTTAAAGTATGTCTCTGGGAGTTTCACGAATTTAAAGATTCTTCTTAGAGCATTTACTATAGCTCTAGTGTGTGAGCTGTATAATAGGGAGTTTGAATGGCAGAATTTCTAGGATTTTACTGGGGATTTGTGTGGGTGTGTTGAGTAATGGTATAAGCTTATTTTCAAGTGCATTAGTAATTTGGGCTCTAATCTCTTTGGGGTTTCTTCACTAATATTTTTGATTTGCAAGAATTCTCTTGCATATTGAATGGCTTTGTAGTTTGTCTGTGCATTGTTTTGGAGAAGTTGATATTAGAAAGATATTGTGAGATGAGCATTTTCTTGAGCATAGAGTGGATAGTGGTATGGGTTGTGGTGTTGGTAAGTGTAATCTTGTCTTTTTTATATGTTATGAGAGCAGTATTAAAGAGGTTTGTATATTCTTTTTGGTGTGCTGGGGTGGTCCTGGGGCTACATGTAAAGGTGGTGAAGAATCTAGTATCCTGGTGAGTGAACTTGAGGGCAATTGTCTTTAGTAGCTTATGTTTCATATTGTGAGTAGTTAACTTGTAGCTGATGAGATCATAGAATAAAAAGTTATTTGGTTTTATTATTTTTATATTATTATACTAAAAATATTTTAATTTTTTTTAAGTCTCTTTACATTTATTATAAGCTAACTTTTTCTTTAGTATTTTTTAATTTTTTTTTATGTTAGGTAGCTATTATCAAAATATTATTATAATATCTTATAAGAAAATTAAATATAATCTAAATATAATCTAAAATATTTGAAACTTTTCAAATATTTTTGAAAGATTTTTTAAAAATGTTTAAAGATATGAATCTTAGTTCCAAGAAGTTATGAAGAAGTAAAATAAGGCAGATAAAGGCAAGAAAACTAAAAAAAAACCAAGAGAAGAGCCCAAAAGAAAATTAGTTGTTAGTAAAAGTTTTCAAGAAAGATTTGATGATTTACAAATTAAAGAAATCAGTCAGCTATGTCAAAAATGCTTGAAGGTTTTTAAATATTTTAAATATTTTTAATTTAATTTTATAATATTTATAATAATTTAATTTTTTTAAAGTATTTGAAAGCATGGTAGCTAGACTATTAAAAAATTAAGAAGAGCTAATATTTGAAATTAGACAACTTCATTTGCAAGTTACTAGATTAGAAAATTATTTAAGGGAATTTGAAGAAAAATTAATAGACAAATATAATACTACAAATAAAAAGGCTTTTATAGAAGTAAATTTTTATTTCTTTAAATTAATTTAAAAATATTCTAATATAATTTAAATAATAGCAAATAGTAAAGGGAGCTGATAAAGCCATATTAAAATATTTAATTTATCCAAATGAAAAAAAACTATTATCAGCAGTAGAGACATATCTGAGGATGAATAATGCTAATTTTATAAATAAAATATCAAAAAACTAATTGAAAATTTATTATACAAAGAACTTAAGTGGACCAGTAAAAATTTGTTTTATTTTAAAATTTTCAAAATATTTTGAAAATTTTTAAATTTTCGAAATATTTCGACTATTTTATAAATATTACAAAATAATTTAAATTTTGTATTAATACTAATAATAATATTATTTAAAGCTTTTGGAAAAAGTTAGATATTTGCAAAATACTTTAAATTCTAAAATTAAAAATGCTATGTATTTTATTTTTAGAGATCTTTTAGAATATATTAATAACAAATCAACTTCTGAAGAAGTTTTAAATTAGAAAAAATCAGCAAAAACAAAAAATTGTTATGAGAAGCTTTTTAAGAATATTGAAAAAGATTCTGAAGATACTTATATGACTTGAATTTTAGAAAGAATTTAGCCAACTGGTGGTGCTTCAAATGAAAATGCTGTATATGCAATTGCTGTATACCAAACTATGTTTAATCCAAATATTAAAACCTTAGCAATTAGTAAAAAATTATACAACAAAGAGTTAAAAGAAATCCAGTAAGTCTTTATTATTATTATTTTTTAAATATTTAAAAACTTAACAAAATTATGTGAATATATTTGAATTATAGCAGTATTTAGAAAGAAATGAAGCATTTATTCCACCTAATTCTGACAAAGTTTCTTCAAGCTCAGAAAATAGTGAAGAATCAAGTTCAGAAGATTCAGATCAAGTAAAAAATTTAAATATATTAATTATTATTATTATTATTTATTAACTCTATTTTTAAAAAATTTAGAATAAGTGTAGCAAATTTAAAAGGCCTTTGAATTATACAGAAAAAGTATATATATATTAAAACTTTTTAATTATTTTGAAAAATCTAATATTAAATAAATTTTAGGCAAGAAAAAAACCAAAAGAAAGTAAGTAATTTTAAATATTTATATAACATTAATTAAGATGATCTAGGTTTTTAGAATATTCGAATATATTTAAATATATTCAAAAAAATTTAGAAGAACCTGAAGAAAGCTACAAAATTTTTGAAAGTAATCAAGAAGTTCTAGAAGTAATTAAGATAAATTCTAATAAGCAAGAACTAGAGGTTAATAAAAAGACTTCTAATAAAGATTAAGATGATTTAGAAGAAGAAAAATATATTTCTGAAGAAGATTAGAAATAACTATAAACCTTTTACTTTTTTTGTTTTTTTTATTATTTTGAATAATATTACTTTTTTTTATTTTATTTTATAAATTAATAAATTTGCTTTTATTTGTTAATTAAATATATATTTTAAATAAAGTTAAATATATTTTATTGTATTAAAGATAAACTATATTTTTTAAAAATATTTAGAAATATTTACATTTATTAAATAAATTTAAAAAAAATAAATTAGATCAAATTTCATAATCTATTATAAATGTTTTTAATATATGTATTTAATTTTCAAAAAAAATATTTTAAAATTATTTGAAATTTTTTAAATATATTTAATAAATTTCATTTTGTATATTAATTTTACAATTACTTAAAAGATTTCAAAAATTTTGCAATTTTGTGCAATATTTCACTGAAATTTGTGAAATTTTTAAAATATTTTTTAAATTTTTTATTTTATATATTTGTTTTTAATATATTATATTTGCAAAATTTCACAATATTTTTTGCAATTTTTTGAAATATTTTATGCTATTTTGTAAATTTTAAAATTTCACAATCTGTTGTGTTAATCACAATTCTTTCGCAATTTTTTTGCATACAATAATTTTTGAAATTTTGTATTTATATTTTTTGCTAATATATAACAAGTAGATAATAATTACCTTTTATTATTAAGTTTATTTCTTCTATTTTGTTTTTTATAAATTATCAAACCAATTATTTGAAGTTTAAATATAATCTATTATAGTACTTCTTTCTGATTCTCTTTTTGTATCTATTGCTACATTGTTTTATATTCTGTTAAAAGTACTTTTAAAGTTTCTATCTATTAATCTCTATATTAGTACTCTTTTTTTTAATTTTGTTATACTACTTGTAATATTATATTTTATTTTTTTTTAACTTTAATTTAAAGTCTTCTATTATAATAACTTTTATCTTGTTGTTTTTATATCACTGGTCTGCATGTTTTAATGCCTTTCTGTATATATTTTTTTCTGCTTTTTTGTTACTTAGTAAAATATAAATTTTTAATACTATTTAAACTTCTTCTTTAAACACAAAAACTGCATTTATTATATATAAAAACTATCTTATAATTCTAGCCAAGTGCTTTTTTAAATCTTTATATACTAGTATTATAATTCTAAACTTCTCTTCTTTTTCTCTTTTGCTAATAACCAAAACTTTAAATATTAGTATTCTTTTTGAATTAGCTATATACTTTTTTTCTCATATATATTTGTTTCATACAACTTCAAAATATCTAGTCTTTTCTTCTTTGCAAAATCTAATAGGCTATTTAATTTATTTATTTATTTTTTTTTTCAGTATTAAGGTGACCTCTTTGGCCATAACTTTTTATTAAAAGTTAAGTTTCAGTTACAATGAGGGTACAACTAGCCACATGTACAACTTTTGGTTATCTAATTTAAGTAGTCCGCCCGGGGTTCTACACTAGCCGCCATACCTGTAACCTAACTAGGAGATTACCTATTTAAACCCTCTGGTTATTAACGAGGGTACGACTAGCCACTCGTACAACTTTTGATTGTCTAATTTAAGTAGTCCACCCTAGGTTCTACACTAGCTGTCATACCTGCAACTCAACTAGGGAGTTACTTATTTAAACCCTCTGATCCTAACCTAATTCCACCAAGTGGGTCTTCTAACTCGGTTGTCTGAATTTTGTTTATGCCTTAGGACTTACTAACTCTAGGTTAGTCTATCCTCAAGGTAAACCTGCCAGAGTGGCCTCATCCCACATGGGGTATACACCTAGACTTCAGTAATCTACACTACGGCTTGACTCGCATACTCGGGAGTTATTCACCTCAACAATTACCTACTACTACTCTTGTAAGGTTCGGTATTTAGATCCCGGTACCCACTTCTTATCACCTTTATGCCCCATGTTCCTGGTTTCCCAGCCTCCCAATCCAGATTGCCCGGCAGGGTTGGTCACCCCGGCTTTAGGTGCCATTTGGGTATCCTTCCCTTGGTACATACTTCCAGAGCACAAGTCCTTTTCCTCTGGTGCGACTCTAGTGGCCTGGTTAGTGGATCCCATCTCTAGGATCTTGTCGCCTATACATGGGTGCCTAAATTGCCCATCTTAATAAAAAGTAATTACGGCATTTAGGCAGCCGAAATTATTCTTATATAGTGCCAAAATTAATTTTCATATTTGCCGAAATTATTGCCAAAATTTTTTGAACACCTTTCATCAAAATACATTATATAATATAGTTATTTCGAAGAGTTTCATATAAAAAATTTAGCAATGCCAAAATGTTTGCCAAAAATACAATTTTTCAAAAAATAATTTAGGCACCTATGTATATTGTTACCCAATTCCACCAGTTCTACGGTTCAGTCCAGTTCAGTTCTGTGTCACCGTCAAAGATCCTTACTACTTCCTTACTTGGGATTTGCCAAGCTGGTTCCAGATCTTCAAGTCCTCTCTATCGGTTTTATATGGTTCCGGAAGCCTTATCGTGGGTTTGTGCCACCTATACCAGTTTGCATTCCTTCGTGTAACCCAAGTTTCACACGGATTCTTCCAGAACCTTCCAGTGCATGAGGTGCATTGGTGTAACCAGAGTTACAGGTGATAGAACCCAACTTATCGATGAAGATCTGTTACCATAACACAGATATTTTTGTCTGAAACGTCGCCAATAGGATTCGAACTCGGTACCATAGTCAAGCTAGCTTGGGGTGCGACAACTCTACCACTACTCTAAGTCGCCACACCCATCTTACTTTTATTTAAAATAGTATTCTTTAACAAATATACTATTATTCTTGTCCAAATAAGCTACATACAACTAAGCAACAAACAAATTATCTTACTCTATATACTCAACTACTCTAATTTCTTTATAACTACTATCTTCAAAACCAACTACATAACTCTTTTTAAAATAATACTTTTACAACAATTCTATTCTTTATAACAACTCTTTCTTTTGTTTATTTAAATGATTATATGTAACATCTCTTTGAAAATTCATTGTTGTTTGACTCAACTCCTTTTCTCATAGCTGAATTTCTAAAACTTCAAGTCTTTTTCTCAAATCTTTATTCTCATTTCAAAGACTAAATATACAAATATTTCTACTAGTATTAATTTTTCAGTTTTCTTTTCCTTTCTTTTTATTTCTATCATTTATTTTATATTTATATCTTTTTACTTACCATTCCTCTTCAGAAAAACTTATACTAGTAATTTCATATGGATACTCATTAACTAAATTACTATTTTCAATTTCAATTATTTCTTGACATACTAAAACATTCTGTTTAACATGTTTTTTTACTTTAGTACTACTTGTAGCTTCAACTACTGCTTGTCGAGATGGAAGACTTTATTTATAAGCATGCTTCAAATAACTATTTGAATAATTATGTTTATTTATTTTAACAACCTTTAACTTAATTCAAATAACTTTTAACACAATAAGAATATATATAGTACAAACTTTAATCTATTTTTAAAATACGATTATCAAAACACAAAGACAAATTAACAAAATCTATTGGATAATCTTTAACAAAACAGATCTTCAAAAAATATACAATTTTAAAATTTTACTGTATATATCATAGTAGTTTAGTGGTTAGAGCACATAACTGCAGGGTTGTATATTTAATTCTACCAGTAGGATATCAGACCCGGTGCATTGTAGTAACAGGTACTGACTACATATATCGAATGTTCTTTTTATTTTTTTCTTTATACAGTCAGACCTCTCTAAATGCATTGCGATGGGACTATATGTAAAAAATGTGTCAATCGTGCATTTAGAGAGGTACTGCATTTAGGGAGGTAAAAATCTATAAGTGTTATATTAGTTGGGCCTAAGAGAAGGCCTGCATTTAGGGAGGTTTTTCATAGGCGTGCATTTAGAGAGGGTGCATTTAGGAAGGTCTGACTGTATTTATCATTTATAATTTCTTTTTAACTTCTCACATACTATTACTACTATCTAACTTTCACTATTATTTTTATTTTAACTTTATTACAATTCTTCTTTAACTTTACTATATTTATAACTATTAATTTATATTAAACTTTTTTATACTACAAATAACTTACTTCTTACATATCTTATAGTATTATTATAAAACTTTATACTTATCTAAGACTTACCTAGATTTGTATAAAGTTTTCAAATCTAGGTGAGTTTTGGCCACTCTAGTAGGTTTAGGTCATGGATAATAAACTGTCTGAGCTTTTATTCTTGTATATAATTTATATTTATTTGTTATTATACAAATTAAATTTTTATTTAGTTTTATACTACTTATATAAATTATTAAATAAAGATATAAGCAAGACCTTACTTTAAAAAAAAAAAATAAAATAAAATAACAATGGTAAATAAAATTGGCCATTTTTTGCTTTTAATTATTTATTTAGTTTTTAATAACTAATTTTTTTTTTTTTAAGAAATTTTATATATATGAGATCACTTTTTAATATTGAAACTAAAGGTGAAAAATATTGCAGTCTCATAATCGCTAACTAGTTAAAATAGTTAAATAATGTATGATATAATAATCATTTTGATTAAGATTATCACATCATATATTATTTGACTAATTAGAGATCATGGGATCACAACATTTTTTCGCCATAACTAACCCATCTGGAGACTGATAAACTGGGAGCCCTAATTTCCCTCCAAGTTTTGATTGGATAATAAAATACTATCTCTAATTAGACAAAATAGATCATATAGCTTGTAGCATAGCTACAAGATCTTCATTAATTTATTTAAAATTTGTAGTAAAACAAAAAATATGTTTCAATATTACAGTATAACCTCGATATAACGAACCTCGATAAACCGAATATGGCATTATAACGAAGATTTTTTTTAGCTAAAATT
>CAJVPU010001100.1:0-13966 GCA_910591775.1 Dentiscutata heterogama | reverse complement strand
GAATACCGCTCAAAAATATATTTCTTTTCATAATCATTAATAAAATCACTTTTGCAAATACGCAAAAAATTATTTTGACCAGCAGAACTTTCAGCATCCATAGATTTTAAATACCATCTTAAAGCTATTTTTTTATCTTTTTTAACACCTAATCCATTTTCATAACAATAACCAAGATTGTTTTGACCACTAGGGTTTCCACTTTCAGCAGATTTTAAATACCATTTAAAAGCATTATTATTATCTTTTATAGTACCGATACCATATTGATAACATCTTCCAAGACCATATTGACCAAGAGAAGAACCATTTTCGGCAGATTTCATATACCATTCAAAAGCTATAATATTATTTATATCAACACCATAACCACGTTCAAAACTTTGACCAACGAAAAATTGCCCTAAGCTATAATTCCTTTTAGCAGCTTCATAATATAATAAAAATGCATATTCCATGTTTTCATTAATTCCAATACCATAATAATGTAAATTCGCTAAAGAAATTTGGCCAATAATCCAATTGTTTTTAATTAATTCATTAACTTCAAGTAGAGAAAAATTCGAATCAGGAATAATAAGATTTTCTTGTGTTGCTTGAGTATAAAATACTAAAGCTAACTGGTAATCAACATCCGTACCAATACCGAATTGATAAAAGTACCCAATCATACTTGTAAAATAAGAACTATTCTTGTAATGTAAAAGATAATTGAAAAAATCTATAGGATTTGAATTATTGTCCTTAAAATATTGCTTCAATAAATTGGCAACATAACCTGTCATAAAATGAGAATTAAATAAGTTAAAAAAATAATAAAATAAATTTAAAATAAATTTATCATCATATAAATTAAGAGATCGAGATTCGATTGATAAAGTATTTTGAAATATAACATCATGCTGAAGAAAAGCAAAATTTTCTCTTTCATTTTGATTTGAATTAATATTGATTTCTGAATGTAAATTATCGATCATCTCTGAAATTTGTGGCATCTGATTAATTGCCTATTTTTAATGTGCTTAACCTCTAAATATATATCATTCAGCGTATTATTAATATTTAATGTTTAACGTTAATGGAAACTATTAAAAGAAACCTTAATCATACATACGTAAGAATGTAACGTTAAAGTTTCACAAATGATTAATTTTTGATGAACCATTTATTTATTTAATCAGATTTAGAATATCCGCCCGATAAGCCATCCATGTCATCTGACATCACAGACATCCCCTGTATCGCGCGATCTAGGGGTAGTTCAATAGTTGACATTCATGATCTTAAAACACGTGACTCACTTCAAACTTCGTAAAGCGTGCTGACCATAATATCACACACGAGAATCATGAGTCTTGATGTATTTTATTAATATATCCATATTTCTAGTATTTAAACTATGACATCATATATAATCAATCGATAGAACAGATATGTAATAGCTTATATTCTTAGGAATTATCCAGAGCGACTCCCAGAAGTGTTGTGATGTAAAATTAGTTAATGCCATTTATTGACTCTCTTCCGACTGTGATTGTAATCTAATATATACTGTGACGAGCACTGTGGCTACGTGATAATACGTCACAATAATTTTGGGAGCTGCCCTGAATAATTCTACTCTGAGCGGACTGAAATGTATAGATAACTTAGATATTCTTTCCGAGAAATTGATAGTTTGACACATCAATTAATTAATAAGCACCATATAATCGTGCCCTCATACACTTACTTTTAATCGTCAAGTGACTTAACAATCTTGATCGCATGATAATAGTGAATCTTAATTCACGATCATCATTATAAAGCAATATTGACATAACTTAAAAACTACTACTCGACTATTAGTATATTCACATACAATTATAATCACCATAAAACCTCTTAATATAATATCGTATTTATTTGTAACAACTTATAATGAGCGCGAAGTGTTTAATTATTTCCATCGTCTAGTTACATTAAAACCAAAAGAAGTGGTTTGAATGTAACAGTATCTCTGTTTGGATGAAATAAACCAAATAAAAGTTGATTGTGTTAACGCTGATAATAGCATTTACTCAAAAGATATCCAATTAATATTAATTATCTGCTCTATACTAATTTAAGGTGGACTCTCAAAAGTTGACTGTAAGCTTTAATGTATTAACCGACTAAATCATCGACGACCATCGACCAATAACACTATTACTACATATCTGATATGGTTATTGCATATATGTCATCATAGTTTTTTATCTATAGGATCGGATAGAATGTAATGTATTAATAATAATCAATATTAAAATATTATTTACTATTTCTGCTCATCGTAAACCTCTATTTTACTTTCCTATCATCAATTTTTAATATGACCAATAATGAATAAATCTGGATTTCAATTTAGCATTCGATTAAAATTCGAAACTGATCACTAATTAAATAAATTCGGTTTTAAAAAATAAATTCGATTCCAAACTCTGAGCTTAGTTTTATAGGCTTCATTCTATAGTGCTTTGAAATAACTTTAATCTGAAAAGGTTATATTTATGTATCAACCCTCTATTGACCTGACTTATCTATTAATTAAATCAATCGTCAATATATCAGATATGTACGTACGTATGCACGGTATGTGTCTTTTCATGCATGAGACATTCGAAAATTTTTTCTCATTTATTATTCTTACTATTAATTATGTTCCAACAAATGGCCTAACCCGTCTTGCTGATATATATAAAGAAAAACTGTAAATTTATTAAAATAATTGATTAGACTTGTGTTAGGCCATACAGAGCAGTTAACGTCAATGTTTTGGTCATTAGAAGAAAGTTTAAATAAACGTGTATGCCCAGAAGATTATTCTGTGTTATAATTGGCTTGTTTGATGTCGGGAAGAACCATTAACTGAAATGGGAATAATGTTAGCCAACTTTTCACTCCGCTCACATGACTCACAATTTAAACTCAAAGAGTACTCAAATTATCTGGTTTTGCGTGACAGCGTAGCTACCTTCTTAATTTCTTATTAAATAGATTAGATTCTCAGAATCAGCAAATCTCAGCACCAACTACAATGATAAATCATTAGCATTATTATCATAATTAAATTTTTTAATTTATTAAATTTCTTAAAATAATAATGTATGAAATTACAATATCTTTACAGAAACCTGTAAAAAATTGATTATGGGTTATAAATTAGCAAATAATGTTTTTAAAACACGTTTAAAACATTTTTTCAGATAATGGGTCTACAACGAGTTTATAACTAGTAATTATTGCACAATTGACAATACTAATTAGCTCCACCTAACTCAGCAGGTGTTTGATAATAAATTAACGCTTTGTGTTCATCCTTTTCAACCCCAATTCCGTTTTGATAACAACATATGATCCTTTAGCATGACCCATTTCTGCAGATTCTTGATAATAAATGAATGCCTTATGTTTATCCTTTTCAACTCCAATCCTTTCATCATAATAATAACCAATCATATATGTTCCATCAGCGTTTTCCACCTCTACTGATTTTTGATAATAAACGAATGCCTTTTGTTCATCTTTTTCAATCCCAATTCCTTCATCATAACAACATCCAACATTATAAGCTCCTTTAGCATGACCCATCTCTGCTGATTTTTGATAATAAAAGAATGCCTTATGTTCATCCTTTTCAACTCCAATTCCTTCATTATAACAAATAACAGTGAAAAAATATTCCATCGGCATTCTTCATCTCTGCAGGTTTTTGAATGCTTCATATTTGTCCTTTTCAACTTCGATTCCATTAAGATAGCAATATCCGTATGACTCATCTCTGCAGCTTTATGATAATAAACAAACGCCTTATGTTCATCCTTTTCAACTCCAATTCCATTAAGATAACAGTATCCAACACTATTTGTTCCACTAGCGTCCCCATCTCTGCTGATTTTTGATAATAAATAAATACCTTATGTTCGTCCTTTTCAATCCATTTTCCATAATGATAACAATTTGCAAGAACGATTTGAACCACAGGATTGATTTGATCATTTAAACAAAAATTGATAATATTATTTGGATTTTGCTTTTCTTTATTAGAAATTATTCTAATGTATCAAGAATTAAACGAGAGTTCTTGCCTTTTAATCTTTCATAATTATACAGATTACACATTTCTTTAACAATTTCATTAAAAAAAGTCATGTAAAAAACCTTGCGATTTGTTATAATCTAAATACAGTTGATCAACGCTGT
Source organism: Dentiscutata heterogama (assembly GCA_910591775.1). Taxonomy (NCBI): domain Eukaryota; kingdom Fungi; phylum Glomeromycota; class Glomeromycetes; order Diversisporales; family Gigasporaceae; genus Dentiscutata; species Dentiscutata heterogama. The sequence continues at coordinate 9,745 of CAJVPU010001100.1, read as the reverse complement.
TAGCTATCTAAGTAATGTCTGGTGAACTGTTGATTTTTTCTGACTGCTTTTCGAATATATTATTATAAATTGACATCTTACCGCCAGAATGAATGTTACATACGGAAGTTCTATTTGTAGAATTAAAAAGATATGTACTACATTACGCAACGTTCATTATATATATTCTTAGATGCAATTGCCATATGCATACGTATGTATTGAATCAGGGTTGGCAATGGATTATGTCCATTGAAAATAAGTTTGTCAATGGATCTCAATGGACCAATATCATAATCCATTGGTCCATTAGTCCATTAGCATAAGTCAGAATAAGGTCAACTTCAAAAAAATCTCGAATATCACGTAGTATAGTATTCTAAACTCATTTATAAAAGCTGTATACTTATTTTACCTATTTATCCATTGGTCCATTGGAATAGTGAACGTCCAATGAACCAATGGAACTGGTAAATGGACTTGGGGTATCAAATTTATAGTTGGCAGCTCAGGTTTCAGTAACGATAAATTCTACAAATAGATAAGAACAAGTTAAAACCATGCATATTATTATTATTATTGACGAGCATGAACAACAATTTTGACATAGTTTTCAACGGTCAGAAATTCTTTGTTCTTACCAAATTTTATTGGCTAGCAAGTGTGATATAGCAGTCGATTTTTATTTTTTCCATTTCATTTGTACGCAATAGTGTAAATATTCTGCTCAAAGATCTCATTCGTCATATATTTGCAAGAATATCATGCCGAATTTTTGAACTTTATCAGAACGCTACATTTAACAATCATTAGTAATGTCACTTGTTATCTTTAATCAATTTAAATGATCAAACAGCCCAGCAACTTGTTATTAAAATTAAATATTTTGAGAGCACAATTTTTAAAAAATATTTCTCATTTGAGAACATAAAATTTTATGATAAAAAATGAACTTTTGAGAATTTTTGAGAACATTAAAATTTTTTGAAAACCTAAAAATTTAAATTTATGTTCTCGGAGAACAAAAAGATTTTCGGATATTTTCATTGCTTATCATAATATTTAGATTTATATTGTCGGAGACAACTGGGCGGCAACACAGCAAATTCAATCACCACCAAAACAACACAATCAACCCAACAATATACCCAATGGGTAGAGGCGATTTGATTTGGCGAGGTAAGGCTAAATCAGGTATATTGTGGGGACGAAAACGACTTTATTCAAAATATGAACACACATTGTTTTTTTTTTTTTATTAAAGGGCGTATTTATAATCAATTTACATGTGGGAGGAACAAAAGAAAAAAAAAAGAACTTTTCTACTTCTAAGCCCAAGCCCAACACGCCATTCCACACCATGCCGCCATCAAAGCCTCCTCTGGCTAAGCTTTTGGGCACCGCCCCAAACCTAAATCGGTTCTTCTTTTCTTTGTGGCTTTCGACACTATTTAGCCATAATACAGCCGCGATCCAGCCACCATTTCCTGGGACTTCGGTTCGGGTCTTTCGTCACGTTTTAGGTCTCGTGACGTCGAATTCGGCGCAGCGAATTTTGGCTAACAATATATAATACGTTGAAAATTTTCTGATTGGTCGATTGTATGACGGAAGGACATTAGATTTAACATGTAGACGGATTTTTACCGGGAAATAGTCTTATAAACAGTTAGGTAACCCAGAGCCATTTATTATACGGGCTTAATCTCTAATTCAAACAAGCTATTGAATGCATTTCTTCCATATAAAATCACAGATTATCTAATATACAGTTAAATGATAAAGATGTTTTTGATCTCTGAACTTCTTCAAGCAATAAATTAATCTTCGACCAATAACCAAGTATCAATCAAATATGGAAGCACAATTAACATATAAACTTATTTCTATTTCAAAATTTTGACCATTTAGATCAATAATAATGGGTTTCAAAATTAATAAAATAAGTGACGCATTTCTAAAATAAGGATTTTTTCTAATAGCATTTTTACTATATTTAATTGTAAGTGGAAAAATAAATGATCTTAATTTGAAGCTCCTTTTTAAGGTACCATTTGAAATGTAGGTGCTTCCCGAAATTTTATAAACATTCAGTATATATAATCCAAAATTATCTAATCTTTAGTTTTGGGGCATTTATTTTTATGTTATGCCTTTTAAAGACCAATTAACACATTAACAGAAGCATTGTTAATACAAAAGCAGAAATTATTGCTCAATCTTATATCGTTTGCTTAGGGAACTTACACTTATCAGCTGAATATACCCCCACCCTTGTAATACCCTACCAAGGACATTTTTTTGTACCCCAAAATTAGTATCCTCAAACTATTTATAGAATAATTACAAGTTCTAAAGTAATCAATAATATAATTATAAGTTTTAATGTAATCAATTAACTCCTTGCATATTTTTATGCACCCTTGCATAATTATGCAGGATTATGCGTATTTTATGCACGATTATGCAAGGGATGCATAAAAATATGCAAGGGTTAATTGATTACATTAAGGACAAGCACCTACCTCAATGGACTCAATGACAAATCTGATTGGTCTGTTTGATCAAATTAGCCAATCAGATTTTTTATTAAATTCATTGAGATAAGTGCTTAAGAACGCTCTAAAACTTATAATTATATTATTAATTACTTTAGAACTTGTAATTGTTCTATAAATAGTTTGGGGATACTAATTTTGGGGTACAAAAAAAGGTCTCTAGCAGGATATTACAAAGGTGGGGTATATTCAGCTGATAAGTGTAAGTTTTCTCGCCAAGAAGCTGCATCTTAGAGGAATATTTAAGATTTATTGAATTATCCTTGGATGAGCTTTGAAAGAATTCTAAAACGAAAAGTTTAAAACAATATAAAATGAATACTGATGAGAATATTTCTGTTGTATGACCTAATATAATAATGAAATTGTCCAAAAGATAGATGATTTGGTTAAGAGTGTTTGTTTTCAAGCATTAACCTAGATGCGATTTCATAGTGATCGAAATAGTTTTTACCTTTTGCCATAAGCAATTTTTTGAATGTGTGCCAGGTTGATGGCGCATTATCCAGCTACAATGATCTCTTTTATTTCAGTATGTATTGTACAATGCATTCGTAAAATTTCTTTTTCAACGAAAACTTCCATCATGTGTTTCATCAATCGTCCTGTATTTTGAATGTTTTCTATTTTTCTTTTGTGAATTGAAACATAACAAAAATTATAATTTTTAAGATTTTTAGTTTGTTCATTATAAAAGATATATTATAAAGGGTGTTGATCGTATTTAATATGTAAGTAGAGTATTACAGTAATTTCGAAAGTATGTAAGGTTAACAAAAATTATAAATATTACAGTCAGACCTCCATATAGTCACAGCCTATACAGTCACACCTCTATATAAGCACCTAATTTTGTGAAATGGACCTAAAGTATATTAAATGAAACTCTTTATAGTCATGAAATATTTATAATCACTATCACCATAAAATTTAAATTTTTTATTAACTTTATTAAATAATAAACCTCTTTATAATCACTAATTTCTAAAATTTAACGAATCTGATTAGCTACAGGTAATATGCATTTAAATACTGTACTAATAAATCATTCAAGATCTATTAAATATATTAATTATTCACTATACATTTATAATTATGGTTTACAATACAGAATACAAGTCTGCAATCACAAGTTATATACTATCTAATTATTATTTTTATATCATATAATAAAAATATGATTAATATTAAGCATAACATTATTTTAAACTTACGTATCGTATTTTTGCGAAATAATGCGCAGGGGTGAAATTATGAATTTCGGCCTAAATTAAGCTTAATTCTGGTCATTATTCGAAATAACGCCCATGCCCATTATTTCGCGAAAATACGGTACTAAAAATAGTAAACTTTATGTTTATCGCTCATGTCTTATTAGTTAAACCTTATAATATTTTCTTTTTATAGCACATCTTGAATGTGTGTCGGTTATTATCGAGTAATTAGCTACAGTAATCAGCACTATTTAAATTCTATCAGATAGACCTCCGTTTATTTATTGTACGTACATATATTTGTAGAATCTCTAAATAAAATTTTTCACTTTGTACCTCATCAATTTTTCTGTGCATTATAAGTTTCTATTCTTCTAATTTGTAAATTGTTGTAGACTTAACAAAATTAAAATAAAATATTCATGAACAATATTACATGTATTTAGCAGGAAAGTGGTATAATTATTATTTGTTTTTTTTTAATAAGGTATGGCTTAGGTAGATTATATAAAGCTTCTTTTGTTTCAAAAAAATTTTTAAACTATGCAATAAATTTAACTATATTCAGTAAGATGAGAATATTAACATTGGTTTCTATTTAATTGAATTTTAATTAATTTAATCTATCGCAGCTATGGAGCCTAACCACAACGTGAGGTTCTTGCATTGCTATCGTAGTTGTGGTGCTTAATCACCAAAAATAAGGCTTTTGCGCTGCCTGCGATGGTCATAGAGCCTAATCACAGCATGAGTTCCTTTGCATTGCTATCGCAGCCATGGAGCCTAATTACAATATAAGGTTCTTGTACTGTTATCATAATTGTGGAGTTAACATGAGCCACAGAGCCTAACCACAACATGAGATCCTTGCATTGCTATCGCATCCATGGGGCCTAATCACAATGTAGATCCTTGCACTGCTATCATAGTTAAGGTGCTTAATCATCAAACATGAGGCTCTTGCATTGTCTGCGACAGCCATGGAGCCTGATCACAACATGAGGTCCTTGCAGCCACGGAGCCTAATCACAACGTGAGATCCTTGTACTGCTATTATATCTTTGGACCTAAAATAAAAAAAAAAGTCAAAATTCTATTCAGATTTTGTTCGGATTATTATTTTAAAATGAGCACTTTCATAATAAAAATCTGAACAAAATCTTAAAAAATTTTGACTTTTTTTATGGGGGCTCGATCACCAAACATGATATTCTTGCATTGCCTGTGACAGACATAGGGCCTAATCACAACATGATGTCCTTGCATTGCTATCGCAACCATGAAGCCTAATCATAACATGAGGTCCTTGTACAATATCAGATATAGTACACTTATCTCTAACTCCCTTTAAGCAACTCAAACGCCTAGTTTCTAATAAAAGCTTTATAATGTGCTAATGAAATAGCTTTTACAAAATTATTATCTACATTCCTGGTTTTAGTGCAACTGTACTGCGCAGCTACCTTATGATATATAAATAAACATTTTATAGTTTATAAAATTTATAATCACCTATATACAGTTTTTCATATGATAGTGATTATATAGAGGTTTAAGTTTTACAGTCACACCTCTTTATAATCACTGGAATAGGGCGCACCCAACTTGGTGATTATATAGAGGTCTTACTGTAGTTTAAAAATGAATCGTCTTTAACATTAAAGAACTCTATTATTATTATTTTTTTAAGATACGATTCAGTATTTATTATGAGAAAAGTTTTTTTTTTAATTAAAGAATTTTTTTTTTTATAAACTATATAGTACGTGTTTATTTGAGATTTATTATCATACTTTTAAAGCCTATATTTTTCTTATACGCGTATTATTTAAGAACTTTGACGTTCTGGTCTGTAAAAATTTTTAAAATTATAATTTATAAACATTTTAAAAGTAAAGAATACGAATATTTTTTTTGAATTCAAAACAATAATATTAGAAGCTAAAGAAATAAAGAGAAACGTGCTTTTTGAAAATAACAATATGATTCGAGAGAAATAACAATAAAAAATGGTGTTTTCATTCTATTAAATTTATAATTTTATTATTGTTATCGTTAGAATTTTTTTTAATTGGCGCAAATTATTCGGACTGATTATTGCGCTTTGCAAAAAAGTGACCCCCGCAGATCATGATATCAAGGGAAATTAGGCGATTTTTCGATTCTAAGAGAATTTTACAGATTTCAAAATAGATAGAAATATTACTGATTGAATATATGATTGATAGACTATTTAGAATCTCCAAAATTTCCCATTATTGTTATCACGAAAATTGTGGGGTTACACTTTTTTGCAAAGCGCAATAATGCGCCACCAACCTGGCTCACATTCAAGAATTGCGTAAGTTTACATAAATTTTATATTAAATAATAAATAAAAATCAATATATATAATTTTTATATAGTATTATATATAATAACTATATAAACTTGTATCTATGTAGATTTTATAAAAAAACAACTTGCTGATGTGCATATCTTTGATATTATTAACTGAAGTATAGATAATGCTAATAACATGCATTAGTGAATCGCATGCTGTATCAAAGAATAATAAAGTTTGTAACAGAATTTTTACAGTACTAACGATAGAAATCGTTGAAAATAGTGAGTAAGCTCTGTAACATAATTTTCTTAGTAGCTCATGATGGAAATCACGTTATAATAATCCCAATGAAAACTAACTCACTTTAACCACATGTTGTGGTCACCAGTAGGGTTGCGACCCAAACTCTTTTTAGTTACGGCGTTTCTACCTAGTTTGGGTTTGGGAATCGGTATTTCTACCTAGTTCTGGTTCATAACCAAACCCAAAATATGTATCTAGGGTTGCATCAGTCCGGTCCGGTCTGGTCCGGTCTCTAAGAGGACCGTTATAATTAGTATTTATGGTCCGGTCCGGTCCTTCGGTCCCATAACGGTCCTTAAAAGATTACGTCAATCTTAATAAACATCATATGATCTACGTTACACCTAATCAAGAAATTTGATTGGACCGGTCTAGAGATGGGCAATTGCATGCATGGTATGCAAAACATGCAATTAACTCTGGCCAGCGTTAAGAAATTAACATAATTTTGGTCAAAACATGCATGCTAAAATGATTTTGTATTTTGCCATCTCTAGACCGGTCCTTTAATGGTCCAACGGTCCCGGTCTTTTTCAGGACCGATGAAACCCTATATGTATCCCATTTCGGTAAATAGTGTGAACCCAAATTGTCAATTCATTAAATAAATATTCGGCATTTAATAGAATAATCTTTAAATTATTCAATAAATCTGACTTTTAATCATGTATATCCATGTTTAAACATTGATAATCTAAAGATCGAATCCAATTCAAGAACTATGGGTGGATCAATTATCGATTAATTAAATATAGCGATAGGGTATAAGTTTGAGAATTCTGGAAATACATGGGTTTTTGTTCTATGGGTTCATTGTCTCTCTTTTTTTACTTATTACGGTTTTGTAAAGCAATAATTTTTCTAATGGTAACGATAAGATAGTAATAATAAAAGCATTTTCTCAACATCAATCGAAATCAGTATTTCAATTATTGCAACGCTTGAACGTAAAAATAGTTACAAGTTATTACATTGAGGAAGATACTTGAGAATACGTCAATTACATCATCGTTTGTTCTATTTAACCATAACGAATGTGCACTATTACGATCACTAACTAATTAATTGAATATGCTACTTGAGAATACACATAGTTAAGCCAATAATTTTGGTTGAATGTAATAACAAGCAGAATTCATTTTCATCGTAAAATTTAGGAAGAAATTGATTATCAGATAATATAAGGAACGAAGTGCAACGAAGAATGATTATATTTAAACACATCTGATTAGGCAATCAATTCTTATAATTTCACCTTGAGATTTCTATATAAAATCGAAGTATTCGATGTGTGCATGAGTTTAAATGTTATAATAAGAGAATGCAATCGAAATGTGTGATCAAAGAAATAATGTTAGGAACGGAGTGCAACGAAGTGTATGGTTACCTAAGGAGTGAAATTGTGAGCGCAAATACGTTCTTCTGATTGGTCATATTTCCACACGACATTTGTATTAGGGGTCTGCAAACGCCCATGCCCGGCACATTGGCACCAGGCCGGGCACTAGTGCCTTGTGCCGTGCCCATGGGCACAAAGGTGCCGGGCACTATTAAAGGCATAGGCACTTATTCCGGGCACTAATGCCAGGTACAAAATGCTGGGCACTAATGCCAGGCACAAAATGCCGGGTACTAATTCCGGGCACTAATGCCAGGCACAAAATGCCGGGTACTAATTCCGGGCACTAATGCCAGGCATTAAAGGCATAGACGCTTTGTGCCAGGCATTAATGCCAGGCACAAAATACAGGTACAAGGTGCCGGGCACAAAATATCAAGTGCAAAATGCCGGGCGAAATTGTAAGTGTTTTTTTTTAGGGTTAGGCTATGCAAAGTTAATTTTTTGTTTTGCATTACATGGATTTCAAAATCAATGGTCGGTTGGTCAGATTTTTTTTTTAGCTATTTTCATAATTTCTAGAACATCTGATAAAAATTGGCCAAATCATTTTTCAGCCAATTTGATTAAGTTTGTAATTTTGGAATGATCTATATAATAAATTTTTAAATTATATAATGACTGTTTACTGATTATTGTAACAATAATGTTAACATTATTGAACTTTCATCAAATGCTCATCCAACATGTTTAGTGTAACAATAAGTCTTAACAAGAAATATAAAAAAATGCACTATTTATTAATAAATATATTGTATGAATTAAAGTATATGCTAAAAAAAGATTCTGTATATAAAATATTACTTTTATTTGTATATATATACAAGTTAACTAATAGCCTTTCAAATTATTATAAGACTAATTTTATCTTGGATTGTAATTTATACAAATACTAATTAGGTTTTTTTATTAAAATTTTAAAATTTTAAGTATTAATCATGTTTAGTAAACATAGTTTTTTCTGAAAGTGATAAAAGCTTTTCTAATATTCATATCTTTAAAAGCACTTAAAAACTAAACTTATAAAAGATAAGCTAGCACCTAAGTGTTCAAAAAGATAGGTCTTATAAATTTTTTTTTATAGTGAAAATGCTTTAAAGGTGTTATATTTCTATATTCAACCAAATATACAATATTTAATAATATTTAGATTAGTTATCTAATCTTATATATATCAAACTTATTGAATCTATTATACTGAAATAACAAATTTAATCAAATTAGCTGAAAAATGATTTGGCTAATTTTTATCAAATGTTTTAGAAATTATGAAAATAGCTATAATATACAGTATTTAATAGACTCTTGTTCATCTTTAAGGTTGTATATATTTAAATTTTGTTTTGTATAATATGGAATCAGAAGATTAGATTAGCAAATTAATTATCTGCTCTATTAGATAATTCTAGAAAATATAGTTTCTATTAGGTGATACCAGATTGATTTATAGAAAATATTAAATGCCAAAAATAAAAATTGGCACAATTGGAACTTAAAAAAAAATTTAAAAAATTGAAAAAATAGATTAGTAAGTAATGCAAAATGAAAAATTATTTATGTGGTCTTAGATTTGATACTTAAAAAGTAAGATATAATTTATACTTAGAGATTTTACTTGTATCTATAGTTGTTAGACAAAACCTTTTTATATAATAATAACCTAAATCTCCAAATAACAAAAGCTTTAACAAATATTAAAACTTCAAATTCTTTAATAAATAACAAAATCTTAATCATAAAATAACAAAACTCTATATTCCAAAAGACAAACCCTAGTACTTTTGCTAAACAAAAAACACTAAAATATAAAAAGAAAATAAATATAATTTTTATTAAATTAATATTAATATTTATACTCACAATTTATTCTAAAATGTTATCTAAAATTACATGTATACTAGCAAAAATATTTCTAATTATTTTTTCTAAAAAATATTAGAGTTGTTTGCGTCTAGTCAAAATAATC
>CAJVPU010001099.1:0-13973 GCA_910591775.1 Dentiscutata heterogama | reverse complement strand
TATCAGCTATTGCAACACTACCTCGAAATGCCAAAGTTGATATATTCACAGACTCTCAATCTATCATATCCAAGTACTACAAACTCCTGCACACCTCTTCCAATTCTTTCAAACGGTTCAAGTTTAACTACTAGCCTATTTGGCATATACTCCTCAATGCTACTCAGGTATTTAATATCCAGCTCACACTACACAAAGTCCAAGCAAATTCAAATAACCAACTTAACAATGCAGCTGATACTTTGGCCAAATAGCACCAGCAACCAGCTACACATATGGGCTGATTTTTGGAATTTATAAGTAGTGTTTATTTTTTAAAAATTTCAAGGCTAAATAACTTTCGATATACTGGTTTGTTTTAAATAATTTTGTTACCAAAATGTTCTTCTCTTTGAGACGATTCTAATAAGCCCAAAATCATCGAAATCTAATCACAGGATCGCGAGATAATGTGCTATCAAATGATGATGCTCCTATAGGTTGGGGTTGATTGGTTAGACCTATGTCTAACCAATTAACCCCACTCTCAAGGTGCGTCACTATTTGATGACGCATTATCTCACGATCCTGTAATTGGATTTTGATGATTTTGGGCTTGTTGGATTTGTTGCAAAGAGAAGAACATTTTGGTAGCAAAATTATTTAAAACAGACCAGTATATCGAAAATTATTTAGCTTTGAAATTTTTAAAAAATAAACACTACTTATAAATTCCAAAAATCAGCCCATATGTAGGTTCTATTTTCCTATTCTATTGGATGTCCAGGTCTGAATTTATTCGGATATCCGTTTTACTATTGATATCCGGATAATTATCCAAATATTTGCCGGATTATCCGGATACCAATAGTAAATGGATATCCGGATAAATTCAAATATGGATAAATGGATGACGGATTTATCGGATTTATCCGGATGGACCTCTACGAAAGTTCATTTAGCCGACAGATATTTATTTATTTTTAAAAATAACCCACAGAAAACCATCGTCCCTGTGTTGCAGGTATACATTTTAATAAATTATTACTTGGCGTGATGTCGGCTAAATGAGTTGTCAATGAATGATTTTCAGGTAAAATAAGGCGGATTCATTTAGCCGATAGCTGATAAATAAATTGACATTTTGTGTGATGTCGGCTAAAGAGCTGTCAGTGAATGATTTTCAGGTGAAGTTAGGAGAATCCATTTTGCCGATAGGTTAAATTATTACCTATTGCACAATAGAAGATGACTTCCACAACAGTGGAATCGATACATTAGCAATTTTAACAATTCCACAATTCCATAAGTGTGGAATTACTGATAATTCTAGTAATTCTACAATTCCAAATCGTGTGAAATTGTGGAATTGCCAATTTTATAATTTATGCACAAATTAGATTTTTGATATCCTACGATAATATTAAGAGGAAATTATTGTTTGATTATATTTCTATACCAATAATACAACTCACTCTCGTTATAGTGAAGTTATCAGTTCGAGAAAAAAAACTTCATAATAATTTATATCGGGAATATTATATGTACATCACTACAGTATATCGAGTTGAAGTTTAATAATTCCGTAATTAAAAATCTTCACTATATCGAGAATATGAAATTATAAATTATCCAATGATCATTAATTCAAAACAATTCCACATTTAACTTGTTAATGATCAGTTTCACACTTGAATGATCAATTCTACACTTGAATTACTAAACTTGTAATGATCAATTCCACACTTGAAATACTAACTTGTTAATGATAAATTCCACAACGTAATCATTTTCGTACGAGTATCTGGTTCAAACCTACATCTTTTTGAGACAACTAGATTAACTTTCCCAGAAAAAATTCTCTTTACTAGAATACTAGTTGTTATAATTGCTAAATAGTTTCTGGTTACTATGCTAAATGTGAATATTTAGTTTATATACTGTATTTTTATTATATATTTTGTTAATATATATTAAGTTAAAAGATGTGCTATAGGTCACAGATCAATTATTATAAAATGCACCTATGGTGTTTTACACCTATTATATGTTTTTATTATATTTTTTATATTTTTCTAAGGTTTGTATATAAAAATTTAACAAAGTTTTTACATTAAGATTTGTACTTAGTGTTAAAGTAAGGATTTTGGAAGGGTTTTTAGGAGCATAGAACATTTTTTACTTAGAATAACTCGCACTGATTAATTAGCTAGTTTTTTGAGATAACGTATAGATAGGTGTAAAACACCATAGGTGCGTTTTAGTAAAAGTCAATTAAAATTAGTATAAAGATTAGGTTTAGGGTTAGAATTAAAGCCTGTATAGGGTTTTTTAATGTGCTGAACATTTTTACTTAATACATCAAATGTAGTTATTTAGTCTAGTTTTTAAGATAGCATAAAGAGGGTGGTTATATAACCAGGGGGGGGCAAATTAGCAATACTCTTAAAGGAATTTCATAAATTTATACAACTCGAGTTCGAAGCTTTAAAAAAATAAGTTTATATTGTTAGTGATAATGATGCACATTAGTCATTGAACAAATTGCTCAACATCTAGGTCAAACCACAAGGAGGTTTGCGTAATGTAATCCAAAGGAGTTTAAATTTGTGAATTTAAAAAAAAAAAAAACTAAATCTACAAAGAAAGAGTACAATATAGACAAGAGTATATTTGATTATTTTTTCAATTCATTTTTTCCTAATCTTTTAAAAAGATCTTGAAATGATAAAATACTATATTGATGATGTGGGGTCTTTGCCTTGAAAATCACCTTCCGACATTTCCGATCGGGTTAATTCAGACGAAATTAAACCCGAGTATTAGCTCATGTTTATATATAAACCTCCTTTGCCTTTATTGATTCAATAGTTTATTCGATAACCTATTGAATCAATAAATACAAAGGGGATTTACATATAAACATGAACTAATACACGGGTTTGATTTTGTCCAAATTAGCCCGATCGGAAATGTCGGAGGGTGATTTTCAAGGCAAAGACTAATATATAAAACAGAAATAAAAAAAAAGTACTAATCAGTAATTTCAATTTCATAGACATGAGAAAACACGATGCTGAAAAAAAAAGTTGAGTGTAACCACACAGGGTGACTGATTAGTAATTCACCCGGTCAGACCGGAATCACCAAAACAACCTAACTTCTCCAAACCTATGGGAAGTGAACAGTACAATGAACAAAGTAATGGGCAGAAAAGAAGAAAAAAAAAACGGTAAGAAAAAAAATGATGAGAAAATGTTAATATACTATGACTAGAGTGTTCAGAATTATACTGCTAAAAATGTTAAATTATGCTTGCTAATTGCATTAAATTATGCTATTTATGCTAATAACTTCTTAAAAAAACTTTTTTTTTTAAATAATGTTACGGCTGATGTTGAATTTGGGGTCTAATGCTTTGAAAATACAGTATAAACCCTGCTAAAATCTACGTATACTCTTTAATTATCAATTCTAACCCAAACTCTAATTTAACTAAAAAAAGAAAAAAAAAAACACCCTAAAAATTTCATATCAAAATGGGTTCAAATTTCAGCATTAGTCAATTTTAGCATCAGCCGTGATAATTAATAAATTTTACAGTTATTTAAACATAATTGTTTGTATTTAATATTATATATATTGTATATACATACTTAAGTAGGAATAGAATTATAAATATATAGATTCGGAATCCACTTAGATTAGAATGGAATAGTTATACTAAAAATCCCAACTCTAACCTTAAAAATTCCGAATCAAATTATGCCAAATTCTGCTGCTAGCATAATTGTCCGGAGCGAAGCGGAGGACTTATATGTTCAGGTCATTAGCCAATTTTTGTCTGTCTGTCCACCCACGTGATCATATATGATCTGCAAATCCGTGCATACTAGATAGTACCCTAGCCATGGCGAAAAAAAGTGTCGGGTAAGTGAGATTCTACTCGAACCACATGATGATCTGCGCCTACTGGCCAATCAGAGTTAACCACTATTTAACAATTTTTCTTACACTAACGCTCACGCAAAAAACTCTTTTTATTGCGTATAACCCTTCGTTTCGCCAACTATTTTATTTATATTAATTGTAAATATAATAATATTTATATATTTCTTTATTTCTGTTAATTTAGTCATGATAATAACAACTATTTACTATCTAAATATTCAACTACTTTTATTTCTTTTTCAACCGGCAAGTACTATACGTATACGTTTTATTTATTAAGCTATTTGCAATAATTTAATAATTTAATTTCTTACTCATGCTAATATAGACAATAAATTACCTCTTAATCTTTTATTCAAGCTGTTTCACCAGTATATTTAACGATCAAGGTACTTAAAATAATCTAATTTCTTTTACTTACTGTATGCTGATTTATCCGATAGATTATGTTTCCTTCTCAAATTTATTCATTTGGTAAATATAATATTTATTTATTTATTGGCAATTTGTAATAATCTAATTATCAATTTATTAATTTTTTTCTTTGATTATTGATATATCTGGTAAATATAACAACGTTCATTTATCTTGAAATAATCTATTCATATTAAATTTATTCATGTCAATTTGGTTGATGGTAATGATTTAATATATATACTTTTATTTTTTATTTTTAGTTTACTTAAGATACTAATACATATAATCTAATGTACGCTAACTTGATCGATAACATGGAATTGGGGTTGAAAAAGATGAGGATAAAGCATTCATTCATTATCAAAAATTTGCAGAGATGAATAATCCAAACGGAATGGATCAAGTTGGTTATTGTTATTATTTAGGAATTGGGATTGAAATAGATAAGTATAAAGCGTTTACAGTAATAAAGTTGGATATGTTATTATTTTATCAACTAACGTAGCCAAAAGGCAAGTTTTTTATTGTTTGATTTTTGAGTGCCTTGCTGTCTACGGGCCTGTAAAGCTTCTTCGCATTCATCAACTGCTTTTACAAATGGTCCTACTAAAGTATCAAAATTTTTTATAAAGTTGTCATTATCTATTTCTTTCTTATACAATTCTAATGCCTTCTCGAATTTTTTTTTATAATAGATATATTTTTCTTGCCTCTCTTCTATTTTATTTTCCTGTGCTATTATCGATGTGTTTCGTAAGCCACTTGAATAACTACCCTCTGCAACAGGATTTTCAAGATCAGAATTTGCTTCTGGAATAGCCGTCCTAGCTATTTTCCATGGATCATTTTGTTGAAAAATTGCTGGAGGCTTATTTTTTCTAAAAAAAATAAATGGATAATCATGCCACCTTGTTGTTTCATTAAAGGTAGGCCAAAAAT
This sequence comes from Dentiscutata heterogama, assembly GCA_910591775.1. Taxonomy (NCBI): domain Eukaryota; kingdom Fungi; phylum Glomeromycota; class Glomeromycetes; order Diversisporales; family Gigasporaceae; genus Dentiscutata; species Dentiscutata heterogama. The sequence continues at coordinate 8,687 of CAJVPU010001099.1, read as the reverse complement.
CTTTTCCCTTCTTTGCAACTAAATGCTTGCAAAGAAGATAACAGCTATTTACATATACTGGGCAAGAACATACCCAATTATCTAAGTCTACTTGATATCTTTCATCCATATTAGGCATGATATCTGCAGACATAGCCTTATCCCAATCTTTTTTAAAGGCCTGCCACCAAGATGGAAAATGCCGACTTATGTTATAGTGGGTCAACATTAGGTCGAAGTCTGGCACAAGTTGTTCAACAAGAATATTGGTAAGGCGGTCAAGTCGAGGCCTATTGTAGTTATATTTATACTTGTACTTAAGTACTCGTCAATGACTTTCCGTAATCATGGTAGTTCGGGCTAAAGGCATTGCAAGCGAATAAGAAGAGTGAGCAAACATTATCCAATCTTTCTTATTATACCAATTTAACCAAAAGTATTCTCACAATTCACAATACCCACGATTATAACAGAAAAAATAAATCTCTTGGACGCAATGGTAATATATCTGTGCCGAATTCCAAAAAACATTTTTTTCTATTGGAATTAATGGATGCATATTTGCATGCCGTTTAATTATACTAATAATTTTATTGATTGCTTCTTCAGGACATAAACTTTTAATACTACTAGTTGGAATCCACGACGGATCTATGAAATTGAACTGTTGATGAGCTTCTAATGCTCTTGTATTAGTATAAGTATTTGATCATGGTTTTTTATCTTTCAAACGTCTTCTAATAGCATGTTCCAAATGCCAATAGCATAACTGAATGTTTGTTTTTAACCAAGCTACACTAACAGCTAAAATTTGACCAATATCTTTATCCAATAGTACAAATGAAGGTAGCAATCCTTCTTCGCGAAGGCTAATGAAGAATCTTTCAAGAACTTGTGCACGGGTAATAACTCCATCTTCAGGATAATGATCTACTTCACGATTGTCTGATACTAATAAATATAAATATGCAAGTGGCATGCCATATCCATTACGGTTAGCATTTACAACAAACAGTTCAAATCGTTCTTGATTTGTTTTAAATATAGAATCTACTACAATCTCATTTATCTTTTCTATACCGATTCGATTAAGCAGTGGAGTAGAAAATCCTAAAGCACGTACGAAATTATTATCAAAATAAGAAAGAATTTTAAACCCTATAGCCGCAATTTCAGGCCGTTCAAGATATGCTTTAGATGATAAAAGCTGGTTATCTTGGTTTGTAATATAAGTTTGTTTACTATAAACTAATACCCAGTAATATACTTGTTCTTTTGTATGTATTATGTTAATTAATTTATTCTCAATTAGATACCTGTAGAGTTCTGAACTTCGTAAATTATAATTGAGATGCCTTTGAATCCATTGTTTTGCTTCTTCTGGAAATTCTGTTTGTCGATATGATGGGTGTTCATGTGAGCACAAATGCTCACATTGTACACTTGCGCATTGTTGAATTATATTCATATTAATTGTAATTTTGCCTTTACAAGAGAATCGTTGTATTGCAGCATGAGCTTCACTTCGCCTTTTTACCTCCTGGTTATCTGGTCTTTGCCAGCTTCGGTCTTCGCGTGATACACAATTGAGGTATGCTGTAGCACTTCCTGCAAATTCTTTTCTTTTAAAGTTTATACATAATTTTCTCACTTCCCAATAATATTTAGATCCAGATTCTAATGGTAATATGAGAATTTTAGTAAGTTGTGCAAAGCTATTTTTGATTCTCTCTAAATCTAATAGATTCGTTTCAAGATCTTGGCTAAGTGCAACACTATCTAAAAGCCCTGGATCTAATTCAATTTCAAATGCAAATTTTGTAGGTTCATCAGATGATTCAGCATTCTGAAACTGCATAGAAACGAATTGCTCTACTTCGTCCATGCAGTATGTAAGTGTATCAACATCATCGTCATGTTCTGTTATTTCTACCACATCTGCAAATTCATTATCAAAGAGATTATTAGCTTCTAATACTGGTTCAGGATTATAATTTTCAAGGATATTATTGATTTGGAGAAAGTCTGAAGCATTATTAATACTAGAACTAGAAGTGCTAACAGTCGGAACTGTCATATTAAAGTTAGTTTGATTTGTTTGTTTTCTTTTTTCACTACGTCTTTTAGAGCACGTATTACAGGTCGCGTGCTCATGTAACGGATTATCACCACGAGGTCAGCAAAAAACTTCAATTTTCTTTACTGTGTGACAGCCGTCACATTTTTTAGTTCCAGAGATTTGGGCAGATGAACTGTTTTCACTCAATTTTGTTAAGATAATTTATAATGGGATGGCAGAAATTTATTGAAATAAATATAAGACGATTCTGAATAATATTTATTTAAAATTCAGATTGAAGTTTGATCTTTACTTGAGGTTGGAAAGCACGATTTATATACATTTTTTTCAACTATATTCACTATTTATAATTTCCTTTTTCCTTTTTTTTTGCAAGCTTACATATTTACACAATCATAATTGCACAATTATGTTCTCGCAAACCTGATGGGCATTTAATACATACATTCCTAATAAAGAATTCAAAATACATTTTTTACTGCGACTTCAATTTTACACTCTAATAATTTTACCTGAGTGCATGCGTACGTACGTACATATGTACATATATTCTAAGTTTCCGAATACGTAAAAAACAAAAAGTATATTAAACTTCCTTTTTGGCGATAGTTACTTTACCCTGCATACAACCTTCGATTTTGTATGAATTACATAATAAAATCCATACATTACTTTACCCTGCATACATAAAGCCTTCGGTTATGAATTGACATAATAAAATCCATATTAAGTTTCCTTTTTGGAGATAGTTACTTACCCTGCATACAGTCTTCGATTATCTCTGTCTAAATATAGATAAGTAGTTATCAAGATATTCTTGCTCAAAGTATAGAAAAAATCTTGTCGCAGTCTTCGATAATCGCCTAAATTTTCTCTTAATTTCAAACGAGGATATCTTGATAACTTCCAGTTTTAAATATATGACTTTTTTTTTTTTTTTAATTCTCAGCATCCATAGAATTAAATTAAAAAAATTTAATCGATTTTAAATAGGTATTTACGGAGATATCCTCGTTTGAAGTTCAAAGCAAATTTAGGCGATTATCAAAGACTGTGGTAAAGATTTTTCCAAAATTAGAGCGAGAATATCTCGATAACTACCTATTTAAAATCAATGAAATTTTTTTTTTTTTAATTCTCAGCATTCATAGAAATAAATTAAAAAAATTTCATCGATTTTAAGCAGGTAGTTATGGAGATATCCTCGTTTGAAGTTCAAAGCAAATTTAGGCGATTATCAAAGACTGCGGCAAAGATTTTTTCCAAACTTAGAGCGAAGATATCTCGATAACTACCTATTTAAAATCAAGAATTTTTTTTTTTTTAATTCTCAGCATTCATAGAATTAAATTAAAAAAATCTTCATCAATTTTAAGCAGGTAGTTATCGAGATATCCTCGTTTGAAGTTCAAAGCAAATTTAGGCGATTATCAAAGACTGTGGCAAAGATTTTTCCTAACTTAGAGCGAGGATATCTCGATAACTACCTATTTAAAATCAATAAAATTTTATTTTTTTTAATTCTCAGCACATAGAATTAAATTAAAAAAACTTCATCGATTTTAAATAGGTAGTTATGGAGATATTCTCGTTTGAAGTTCAAAGCAAATTTAGGCGATTATCAAAGACTATGGCAAAGATTTTTTCCAAACTTAGAACGAGGATATCTCGATAACTACCTATTTAAAATCAATGAAATTTTTTTATTTTAATTCTCAGTATTCATAGAAATAAATTAAAAAAATTTCATCGATTTTAAGCAGATAGTTATGGAGATATCCTCGTTTGAAGTTCAAAGCAAATTTAGGCGATTATCAAAGACTGCGGCAAAGATTTTTTCCAAACTTAGAGCGAAGATATCTCGATAACTACCTATTTAAAATCAAGAATTTTTTTTTTTTTAATTCTCAGCATTCATAGAATTAAATTAAAAAAATCTTCATCAATTTTAAGCAGGTAGTTATCGAGATATCCTCGTTTGAAGTTGAAAAAATTAGGCGAATATCAAAAACTGTGGCAAAGATTTTTCCCAAACTTTAAGCGAGGATATCTTGATAACTACCTATTTAAAATCAATGAAATTTTTTTATTTCAATTCTCTGCATTAATAAAATTAAAGAAAAAAAATTTCATAGATTATAAATAAGTAGTTACCAAGATATCTTCGTTTAAAGTTTAGAGAAAACTTAGAGGACTATCAAAAACGTTGACTAGCAAAGATTTTTCCAAACTTTGACCGAAAATATATCGATAACTACAGATCTAAATCTGATGGAATTTTTTTTATTTTAATTCTCGGGGTTCATATAACTAAAAATAGAAACTTTTTATTGATCTTAGATAGATATTTATCGAGATATCTTCTTTCAAAGTTGAGAAAAGTTATATAATGTTGTTATTAGGGATCATTGATTTTGTCCAATCAGAACGGGGTAGTTCAAGTAGAATCTCACTTACCCGACACTTTTTTTCGCCATGGCTAGGGTACTACATACTAGAGGGCTGAGCAGAATTTTGCGGACGATCTATGAACACCAGGGACCTGGAAAATTATTGATTTATATAGATCAATATAAATCGATATTTTTGGGTCAAATCATAGGTAAATCAATATTTTTACAAATCTTTCTGCAGTGTGACATTACACAATCTTGGCGGCCAGAATTATGAATAGTGCCGGCCAAAATTTAATAATGCTAGTTAGACTTGTGATCAGTATTATAAAAGGCTTTTTCAAAATTATCTTACAATTCAGTTTTTTTTTTTTTTTTTTCTCAAAAAAGGATACGTTTTTTTTAATACACTGCTGAAGGTTCTTCATGTTCAAGACAATAAAATATCACCCAAATGAATTACAGCATATTCTCACATATAGGAATTTCCAAGTAACTTTGTTGCTGATGCTAGCCTTTTGATGTGCTGATTTTGTTGCTACTCTGTAAATTGGAAAGCCAAGGTATCTATCATGGCCCATATCAATACAAATACACATAAAAATTTAAAACGAAATGCATATTCTTTCTCAAGTAAAACCAGACAGCCTACTTTAAATTCTGTAGTTGAAGCAAGCAAATCAAGGAAGGCCACTATTAATGATTTAATCCATGTGTTTGTCCAAGCTGACATTCCCCTAGAAAAGTAGACAAGCTTAGACTATGGCTAAGAATAAATTTATATGAAGGTGGAAATATTCCTTCAGCTGATACCTTGCGTCATGAGTACCTTTTTGGGATTTTTGAAACCCATTTGGTTACAATTAAACAAATGTTTAGTAGTAAAAAAATTTCAGTAATTGTTGATAAAACTACTGATAGTAGGGCCCAAGCATTGTTAATATTTTGTTCAACTATTGTGATGTAACTAAGTTAGTAGTTGTAGATTATTTAGATATAGTTAACAATTTAACAATCAGGCAGTTAATTGTTCATACTTTAGTTGATTGGAATATCTCATTTAACAATATATGATTAATTGTATCAGATTTAGCAATGTATATGAAGAAATGTGTTCATGATGTGCTTAGGCTGATTATGCCTCAAATAATATATCAGACATGTTTAGCACATATTTTAAATTTGATTAGGTTAGTATAGCAATAGGGTTTTAAATTTTTATGTAAAAAATTTTATTATTATTTAATAAAATTAAAAATAATTACAAGGTTTTTTTAATTTATTTAGTGAGACATGAGTATCTATTGAATATTTTAATATAGTTTATAAATTGTTGGCTGAAATTATAAAAACTTTGATTTATGTAAAAAGTCAACATACAAGATACATTGAATTTTTACATTAAAGTGGAGTTTCTTGTCCAAATAATATTCTATTATCTAATGTGACACATTGGAACTCTTGGTTCAAAATGGCATTTTATGTAGAAGAAAAACTATAATTTATTTAGAATTTTTATGTTCAAGAATATAGAAAAAATACCTTTCCTGTGGTGAAAAAAAATTGCAGCAATTCTTGACAATCAACAAAAATATGGACACATGTGGATATATTTGGTATTTATTAAAAATTATAGACAACAATTTGTACAAGATCTAGATTTTTTTCAATTTAAAAATTTTCCTGCATTTCTATTTGTTGAGGGCCGAATTGAACAATTAGAAAGTGCGATTAATATGGGAAAATTGGTAGCAACTTTAGTTCGACCTATGTCTGAGATATTTTCTAAACTTAATACAGAACCTGATTCATTTTTTTCTATATTTTATTCTGCATATCAAGCTGCCTATAATAAATTTTGTGATTATATTAGTAATCATCCCACATGTCCTTTATTTCGAGAAGCCCGTATTTTTGATCTTTGTTTTTTTTTTGCTTTCTACTATTAACTATAATATTGCATCATATACTTATATCCAAGAATTATCAAATCCTTCAGTTGATTTAATTCAAGAATAGGCAGTTTATTGTAATTTTAATCTTTCTATTATTGAATTTTATACTTTGGATGAGTTCTAGAATAAGATTTCTTACTAATTACTTTTGTTAAGTGAAATTGCTCTTGATTATATTTGGCTTCCTATATCATCTTGTAGTGTAGAACAAAGTTTTTCTGCATATAACAAGATTTTGGATAATAATAGACAAAATTTTAGCAAAGAATCACCCCATACTCTTACTACTATATATTACAATCAATAATTATAATAAAAAAAATAAAATTTTTGAAGTTTTGATCACGTTACATATAATTCTACATTCTGATTGGATGGTTAGGGCATATCAATATAAATTGATATTTTTGACCATATCAATAAATATTTTTGCCAAAACAAATCAATAATTTTTCAGGTCCCTGATGAACACGTACCAATTTATGTGACTTTGCACGTACTGAATATTACAAATTTTTTTTAAGTTTTAAATAAATTTTTTCAACAACTGTATGATGGAATTTGATGAAAATTTTTTTAAATAAAATTATACAAATTAGCAGAATTCATTTAAAAAAATTATCATTGAATTCTATTAAGTAGTTGTTGAGAAATTTTTATTCAAAGTTATAGAAAATTTCTGCAGTCTTCTAAGAAAATAGCTGTGGTATAAATTTTCTAAACTTTGAATGAAAATTTTTTAACAACTATTAGATAGAATTTAATAAAATTTTTTTTAAATAAAATTTATATAATATTAGAATTTATTTAAAAAAATTTTAATCAAATTTTGACAAGTAGTTGTCAAGAAAATTTCATTTAAAGTTTGGAAAATTTCTGCTGCACTTTAACAACTATAAAAATATTTTTCTAAACTTTGAATAAAAGTTTCTTAACAAATATCTGATAGAATTTGATAAAAATTTTTTTAAATAAATTCTAATATTTTATAAAATTCATTTAAAAAAATTTTATTAAATTCTATCTGATAATTGTTTGAGAAATTTTTATTTAAAGTTTAGAAAATTTATGCCGCAGTTATTTTCTTAGACTACAGAAATTTTCTCTAACTTTAAATAAAAATTTCTTAACAACTACTCAATAGAATTTGATAATAATTTTTTTAAATGAATTCTGCTAATTCATATAATTTTATTTAAAAAAATTTCATCAAATTCCATCAGACAGTTGTTGAGAAAATTTGTTCAAAACTTAAGAAAAACTTGTGATATTCAGTACAGTATATGCAAAGTTACGTAAATTGGTACATATCTATAGATTATCTAAGAATTTTGTCTGTCTGTCTACCTATATAACCAATTACATAATAGTCACAAGACATATCCATATGAGTGCTGTTACTTATAAATCAAATGAGTTAATTCACCTTAATTTAATATATAAATTTATATAAAAAAATCACTTAATTAGTGATTCACAAGTCAACCAGAGAGTAATTATAGTAAAACATAATGTGGATCACTTATAGAAATTGTAACTTAGCAAATGTGGAGTGTAAGCATCTAAAATTTTTTTTTTATTCTAAGTTAACTACTCTTCTAACTTAAGAGACTTTTATAAAGCTTATTGAGACATATCTAATGATAGTTAAATCATCTAAATCAGCTTAGTAGATGCCAAGATATCTTTAAAAAACTTTTTTTAACTATGTAAATTTCTTTGTAAAACAATAGTATTGTTTTAAAGAAATTTATATAGTTAAAGAAAGGTTTTTTAAGATATCTTGGCATCTACTAAGCCGATTTAGATGATTTAACTATTATTAGATATGTCTCAACAAGCTCTACAAAAGTCTCTTAAGTTAGAAGAGTGGTTAACTTAGTATAAAAAAAAAGTTTTAAATATGTGTACTTCACATTTGCTAAGTCATAATTTCTATAAGTAATTCATATCATATTTTACTATAATCACTCTCTGGATAACTTGTGAATCACTAATTAAATTTAATTTTTGTAAAAATATATTGTTAACCTTAAGAGTTTTCACCTTTTCGCCTATAACTTTTGATCCAGAGAAGTTAGAAATATGAAACAACCACCATTGGATACAGCTCACCGAGATGCTTTGAATGAGCTATAGATCATGCGATTCTGATCACGGGATCACGAGATCGGAGGATATTTGTGTTGAGCTATTAATAGGCCAAGATAAACACATAACTTAACCTTATTAGGGAATAATACTGCGCCCAAAATCTAAAGGATCTAAAGGATCTAAAGG
>CAJVPU010001098.1:0-13978 GCA_910591775.1 Dentiscutata heterogama | reverse complement strand
TCTAAAATTAAATATTTTATTTAGAAAATATATAGCTAAAATTAATATTTAAAATTTTATTAAAAAAATTTAAAATTTAAAAAAAGTTGCAGACAAATTTGGCTGCAAAACAATTTAAGGGATAGGAATTGATATCTTATTATTTGTGAAAGAACAATTAAATCTAATGATTTTTTTCAAGTTCTTTGCTTAATTACTTACAATTATTATAATTTTAAGCAATTACTAGAGTTAGTAAAGAGATATTCTCATACATAGAAAGTTTAATCCTGTTTTTTAAATAATTCTAAATATTTACAAAGACTAATTTAGCAACAATTAGCAAGAACTTTAGAATGCTTATGTTGTAATAGAAATGAAGCTTCTGAAGAATAATTTGCTAGATAGTGGACTATTTATTTAATTAGTGATACTTATATGATTCTATTGAGCAACAGCAAATTAGCAGTAAAATAGAGCAATTATCTGAATTTAAAGGTTGTGTTGGGTTTCTTGATAGAACTGATGTTGTGCTTAAATACAAATAACTAAAAGATAGTAAATTTACTATAAGTGAAAGTTTAGTAAGTTATATAAGAAATAATTTAAGTAAAAGTTCAACAGGTTATATAAAAAATAATTTAAGTAAAGGTTCAGTAAATTATATAATAAATAATTTAAGCGAAGGTTTAATAAATAATTTGAACAAAGGTTTAGTAAATAATTTGAGTAAAGGCTTAGTAAGTGATATAAAAAAATAATTTAAGAAAAGGTTTAATAAGCAATTTAAGCAAAAGTTCAGTAAGTAATTTGAGTAAAGATTTAATAAGTAAGTTAAGCGAAGATTCAGTAAGTAATTTAAGCAAAGGTTTGATAAGTTATATAAAAAAATAATTTGAATGAAGATTTAATAAGTTATATAAAAATATAATTTGAGTGAAAGTTTTATTATTTACTATATCGTTATTATTAAATTGTTCATTAATCTGCATAATAAAAAAACTTTTGCTTATTTCTTCAAATGAGGTCTCTAAATACTTACATTTCAATTTTTGATTTCAAATTTTGTACACAAATAAGATTTTTTAAACTCTTACTTATTTCTGAAATATGCTATTTTTTTTAATTCTGAAACCCCTTAATGTTAATATATATATATTTTTTTTTTGTTAAGATGACCTCTATAGCTGGGGCTTTTTATTAGGTAATTAACAACATTTACAATTATGATGAGAGTATAACTAGCCATATATACAACTTTTGATTGTCTATTTTAAGTAGTTCATCTGAGTTTTACACTAGCTACCATGCTTGCAATCTAACTAGAAGATTATCTATTTAAGCTCTCTGGCTTTTACAAGTAAAAGTATGACTAGCCATACTTGCAACTTTTGGTTGCCTATTTAAGTAGTCTGCCTAAGGTTTCACACTAGCTGCCATACCTGCAACCCAACTAGGGGATTATTTATTTAAACTCTCTGATCACAACTGGTCTATCATTTCTTACCTAACCAAGATATAACTTACTATTCATATGCTAGATTTTGCAACACCTATAGATTTCACACCCTATTTAAGACTACTTTATCCTCAAGATAAACCTAACAGAGCAGTACATGTCCCACACATGTATTTACCTGCATGTTCGGTAACTTCTTCCTAATCTAGTACCTGTTGTGTTGCCACCACCGAGTTCATATCTCAAGCTATCTTTTAGAATACTACTGTAACCCAATCTGTATCTCAAAACACAACCTTTCTATTTTAGTAGTTGTTATATACTCCTTGCCCTTGTATTTGGGTTCGCACAACCTCAGCACCCACATTCGAACTTTTTTTCTTTCCCAAATTCTTTATCGGTTTCTCCCTTAATTCCAGCCAGCAACCTGGAAGAGTTGGTTCACTTAGACTTTAGGTGTCTATATAGTTTTTCTTCTCTTGGTACATGCTTCTAGAGCACATATTCTTTTCCTCCAGTTTTGGCAGCCCTGTGGTTCGGCTGGTATGTTCTCTCACTTAAGGACCTGGTCACTTGGTTCTCTGATCTCAGTCTCAGTTCCAAATTTGGTCCTCCTGTAGTACTGTTGAAGATTGTGCTATCTCCTAACTCAGGACTTGCCAAACGGGTTTTCAGTTCTTCTAGTATCTCAGATTTATTATGCCAAGGCTCCTATTCTAGATGGTGTAACTGAGATTACGGATTTCTAGATCCTACTGATCATTGAATAGTTGTTAACTATATCACAGAGCTATTTTTTGAAAACATCGTCCATGGGATTTGAACTCTAGACCTGCTGTCTGGGGGTGTGACAACTTCACCATTTCACTAAGTCATCACACTCTCTTAATATTAATATATAAAAGTTTAACAAACCAGTTTTTAATAAATAATGGGTAAAAGCAAACTTTAAATTCTTATCAGGCATATATTTAGAAAGAGTATATTTTATATAACAGGTTTTAAAAAAAACTATGTAGTGCATTTATAGAGGTAATGCATTTATATTTAATTCCCAAGCTTGGGGATAAGGAGTAGTTGCATTTATAGGAGATATGTATTTATAGAGGGTGTATTTATGGAGGGTTGACTGTAGTTCTCACTTATGTACTCCTGTTCTTGCAAGGTTCACAATAGTCCCAGTACCCATATTCCAACTGTCTTTTTTCCTGGATTTTTTACTAGTCTCTCTCTTACTTCCAGCTAGCAACTCGGAAGAGTTGGTCTGCCTAGGCTCTAGGTGCCTTATGGTCTCCCTCCTCTTAGTACATGCTTCTAGAGTACAAGTTTTTTTCCTCTGGTGGTGAGCCAGTGGTTCAGCTAGTGTGTCTTCTCACTTAAGAACCTGGTCACTCAGTTCTTCGATCTTGGTCTCCGGTTCCAAATTCAGTCTTCTTGTAGCACTATCAAAGATCACTGCTACTTTCCAACTTGGGACTTGCCAAATGAGTTTTTGATTATTCTGTTTTCTTGAATTTATTACACCAAAGCTCCTATTCAAGATGGTGTGACCAAGGTTATAGATTAGAATCCAACTAATAGTAATAGCCATTAACTGTATTACAGGGCTATTTTTCAAAAACATCATCTATGGGATTCAAACTTTAGACTTGCTATCTGGAGGTGTGACAACTTTACCACTTCACTAAGTCGCTACATCCTTTAGCCAATTAAATTGTTTTTTTTTTTTTTTTTAATATTAAGGTGACTACTTAGGCCCTTGGCACTTTATTAGTACAAGTGGTTAGGCCATATGTCCAAAAACTTAACCACATGTTATATCAGTATTACAAGAGTACAACTAGCTACACGTACAACTTTTGGTTATCTAATTTAAGTAGTTCGCTCAAAGGTTCTATACTAGCTGCCATACCTATAGCCTAACTAGGAAGCTATCTATTTAAACTCTTTGGTACTACCTTTGTCCCATACTTCCTTCTAATATACCCTTTCAAAGTAATTTACCATTAAAGACCCTAAGACTTTAGCCAAACTAACACTTATTCCTTTCAGAACGGGGGGCATTTATCCTTGTGGTAAACCTAACAGAATGGTATATGTCCTACACATATGCTCACCTGCATGTTTGGTAACATTTCCCTTAACTAGTACATGCTGTGCTGCCGTTACCTAGTTCATATCTCAAGCCATCTTTGAATGCTGCCACAACCTGTCTGTATCTCAAGCCAGAACCTTTCTAATTTAGTTCCCTGTTACTTACTCTTGCTCTTGCAAGGTTCACAACAACCCCGGTACCCACATTTAAACCTTCTTCTTTTCTGGATTCTTTACCAGTCCCTCCCTTACTTCCAGCTAGCAACCCGAAAGGGTTGGTCTGCCCAGGCTCTAAGTGCCTCACAGTCACCCTTCTCTTGGTACATGCTTCCAGAACACATGTCTTTTTCCTCCAGTTGGTGTTCCGGCAGTTCGGCTAGTATGTCCCCTTACTAAAGGATCTGGTCATTCGGTTCTCCGGTCTCAGTCTCCGGTTCCGAATCCAGCCTTCCTGTAGTACTGTCAAAGATCATTGCTACTTCCAACTCGGGACTTGCCAAACAGGTTTTCAGTTATTCTAGTTCCCTGGATTTATTGCATCAAAGCTCCTATTCGAGATGGTGTGACCAAGGTTACAGATATCTAAACCCAACCGATGTTGATAACTATTAACCGTATCACAGGCCTAATTTTCAAAATCATTGTCCATGAGATTTGAACTCTAGACCTGCCACTTGGGGGTGCAGCAACCCCACCACTTCACTAGGTCGCTGCACCCTTTAGCCAATTAAATTGTATCAAAATATATACAGTATATATAATTTATATAAAATATTTAAATTTGAATAACTTTTAATCTACTAAACCAATTTGGATGATTTAACTACCAAAATGATTCTCTTAAAGAGAGCTTTCTGACATGTTTAAAATTATCAAAATCTAATTACTATATCTGAATATTGCACTAAATTTATACTTTATTATATAATAAGTTATATAGTAATATAATATATAACTAATAAATTATAATTTTAAACATTAAATAAACTTATTTAAAATACAAATATATACTAAAATAACATATTTTTAAGTGCTAAACAAGTTTACTTAAAGCTCAAAACTATAATGTATTAATTGGTAATCCACCAGTCAACCAGAAAATCATATAACTCAAATTATTTATAAAAATATAGATCTTCTGAATGTGGAGTGCACACATTTAAAACTTTTTTTATACTAAGTTAATCACTCTTCTGGCTTAAGAGACTTTTGTAGAACCTATCAAGACGCATCTAATGGTAGATAGAACGTCAAAATCGGTCTTGTAGGTGCCAAGATATCTTTAAAAAACCTTTCTTTTACTATGTTCTTTACAAACAATATTATTGTTTGCAAAAAAATTTACATAGTAAAAGAAAGGTTTTTTAAAGATATCTTGGCACCTACAAGGCTGATTTTGACGCTCTACCTACCATTAGATGCGTCTTGATAGGTTTTACAAAAGTCTCTTAAGCCAGAAGAGAGAATTTAGTATAAAAAAAAGTTTTAGATACGTGCACTCCACATTTAGAAGATCTATATATTTTACTATAATGATTCTCTGGTTAACTGGTAGATCACCAATTAATAAAATTTTGCATAATACAAAATTTTATAAATTTTTATTAATAAAAAATTAGAAAATTCTATATAATACAAAATTTTATTAATGAATTATAGCTTTAGGTTTTAAGTAAACTTGTTTAGCACCCAAAAATATATTATTTCAATATATATTTATATTTTAAATAAGTTTATTTAGAACTCAAAATTATAATTTATTAGTTATATGATTTTATTCTAATTTTTAAACCTAGTAATTAGCAATATCATTATAACAGAAACTCTTTCTGCTGATCATCAAAACCACTTTTGAAGCTAAAGAAAAAGATAAGCTAAAACAAGTTTTTACTAAGACACTATTTTGAGTAGCTCTAAGATAAAAAATAGAACACTTAAAAATAATTTAAGTTTTATAGTATAAGCTTTTATTTTATAGTTACTAAAGCTCACTATTTAGAAAAATCTAAACTTTTAACAAAATTTTAAAAAAATTTTTTAGACTTTGAGAATTTCACTTCTAATTCTGTATTGCAGATCACAAACTAGCAAAACAAACAAACATATCTATTTTGGGCAAGTAAACAAACAATATAGATTTAACAAACAATATAACAAACAAATACGCATATAAATAAACAACACAACAAACAAATACACATGCAAACAAATAGCAAACAAAAATTATACAAAAGATACCAGAACTTAGTATATATAAAAATTTTTTTAACAAGCCAAAAAGCGAAAGAGTGGCAATAAGAGAAAAACAAAGTGACTTTTTCTGGGAAGAAAACAGAAAAGTTGCAAAATACCTTGGCACTAGTGAAATTTATCTTGTTTTAATTATACGCAATGTGTTACAACAACTCGATTTTGCTCAACACAAAAAGGCAAGAAAGATGAGTTTGCTAGAAGAGGAAAAAATTTTACTAGATATCTCAATTAATAGCACAGTGCAAGAAAATAGTATAGTTAAAAAACTTTTACAGGAAAGCAGTATTAAAACTAAGATGGAACCTTCTCTTATGAAAGGTTTAACTATACTACTATTCGAGCTATATAAAGCAGATAATAATATTACAAATTCTAAAAAAGAGAGTATAACAAAATATAATAAAAGAGAAGTTAAATTAGAGCCAATCCCTATGGGAGTTGCTTCAACAACTCTAGCTACCGAGACTAAAAATAATATTATTAATTTAGAATCAGAACTACAAGACAACTCTCAAAAACAAAACTTCACAGAGCAAGAACTTCCACTAGTAACTACAAAAACTCAAGCAGAAATAGCCAAAAATATACTAGTACAAAATGAATGTAGAATTCTAGATTATGGTCTTAATAAACTCATCAAAGAGGAATCTTAAAATAAAGCAAAACCAACAATCCAATCAAGCTACAAAAAATCTAAACAATATGAAAATATATATAATTCACTTTGGGCTCCAAAAAGCAAGATTATAGATCAAGAGCAGTCTCTTCCTCTAACATATTTCTTTATGATCTGGGACTTACCAAAAGGATTAAAGTCTTCTATAATCAAAACATATTTAAGATTTTTTGGCATAGCAACTATACTTGCATAGTAACAGAATTTCAGAACAAAAGCAGCCTATATTAAAATCTTGCCAAATTCAGACCAAAGAGAAAAATCCTTAAGAGAAAGTTGGTCACTTTATCTTGAAAAAGGCAAAACTTATTGTACTATACTGTGCAAGTTTGATATTAATGAATTAAAAGTATGAAATACTTACAAGAGTGTAATCTCTAATATCTTAACAACAGCATATGATAGTCTTTTCTTATGTCAGCTTAAAAAGTACAAAGTTCAAGCAGTTCATATCTTAAGCAATCATAATAGAAATCAAAAGAAAAAAGCACACTTATATTTCAAAACAAAAAAGGATCTAGTACTAGCCCAAAGCTACAATCTCTATTATTTTACTACTAAACTAGATTGGCATACAACTGCAGAAAACTCAGATAAAAAAAACACTATTAATAATATTTTCTAGTATAGAAGATTGGATAAAAATATAAACAAAAAAAAAAGACCGGTAAATGATACAGAATTTTCAAAAGAAAAAAAATTAGATAATCATTGTTACACCAACCAGAGTGATAAGAGCAAAAAGCTGATCTCTATTGATACTAAGAAAATAAGAAACAGAAGAGCTAATAGCAACTCCAGATCTTATAGCATTACTAAAAAACCCCTTGGTAGTATAGAAAATAAGCTCGCAACTGGTTCAAACAGAACAGAACTAGGTAGAAGAAATGGCAAACAAAAAGAGCAAGAAACTAAAAATAACTAAGCTGAAACTTCTTCCAAAAAGGCCAGACTACATAGTTCAAACTCTAGTAAACCAAAAAACAAAATTGTGATTAATTCTAACTTACAAGACAATATATTGAACCAAATCCTAAGCAAATTACAAAAAATAGAAGAAAATCAGAAGGCATTAGGCCCAATCACTCCTAAAGTCACTATAGTTGCACTAGTAAAAACAAACAAGCAAATCATTTTGTTAGAGCAAACACCACTTAAGATAATTAACAATGCCCCAAAACCCAAACTAAAATTAGCATGTCATAATATCAACAAGCTTAAATCAAATAACCAAAAACTCCTCTATCTAATAAACTAAGCAGAAGAAGAGGAAATTAATATTTTAGAAGTTGTAAAAACTAACTTTTCAGACAAGAAAGGTTCTTTTATTCATATATTAAATAGTCACTTTAGTAGTTACTAGACAAGTTCTAGCTTGGACAAGAAAAAAGGATCTGGAATAGGTGTTCTGGTTGGGAAAAAAATCAAAAAGCATACAAAAAACTTTAAAAAACACAACGAGTATTTATTAGAATTCCATATAATCTCAAAGCATTTAAAGATAAAGATACTTATTGTATATATCCCACCAAATGATCTGAAGCAAATTAAACAGATACAACAACAAATTGTTAGTATATATCTGGATAAAGCTAAAAATTTTGAAGTAGTAATTATAGGGACTTTAATCATATAATAGATACAGATTTAGACAAATATAGACTAGTAGTACAATAATACACAAAAGGCTTCTATTACACAAATAGATGACGAATCAGAACTTTATAGATACTTTCATTTTTTAAACCCTAAATTACTTAGACAAATAGTAATACAAAAACGTGAATTGATCAAATCTGAATCTTTGAAGGCTTAGTAGAAAACTTATATAAAGCAGAAATATATGATATGAGTCTTATAACAAAAAGTGATCACAATATAGTATTAGTTAAACTCAAAAAAAACAAAGCTAATATGCAAATGCTAGCTCAAATGATTAACCAAGATAAAAATTCTCATCTCAAATTTCTCTACGACAAGGCTATTGCTAAAAACTAAAACAACTATAAAATATTATTATAGTATTTTTTTAGTAAACGAACAGTCTTACTAAATATACTAAACAAAAATACTAACAAAGTAACACAACAAGATATTAACAATATTTGGGTTTTGATAGAATCAGGTATCTTGTATGCAGCCAAACAAAATATCCTATACAAGAAAATTTAAGCCTCAACTAAAAATAAATCTCTAGCAAACAAAAAAATGAGATTACTATTGCATAAAGACACAATCCTTATAAGTAAAATTTGCCAGAAACTTAAAAAATATGCAAGAGAAAACTGAAATCAAAAAGCAACAACTATATTATTAAGCAACAGAGTGCAAGAGATTAAAGAGTTATTCTACAAAATTAATGCAAGACACAAAACGAACATAGCTTTAGAGGAATCTGCATTAGTAAAAGAATGAGTCTCAGACATTAAGGGTTGGCTATATATTTTCAATAAAAAATGTGCAGCTAAACTAGAAAAGCAGAAGAGTGATAGAATTAAAGATTTTATGAACTGTTGTTGTCTTATAAGCAAGGAAAAATGCTCAAGATATTTTGGATAAACCTTATTCAAAAGCTAGAATAGATAGAATATTAGAAAAAACTAACAATGATTATCAGCTATATACAGACCCAAAGGAGGTTTTAACAAAAATTCACATATTTTTTCAAAAGCAGTATAACAAAAGCAAACCAAGCCTAAATCTCCTAACCTCAGAGTGAAAGAAAATCTATAAATCACAAAAAAAAATAAACAAAGCTTGGTACATAAACCTGAAAAAAGACATTACAGAAACTGAATAGTCTGATACTTTAAAAGAATTTAAAAACAATACAGCTCCAGGTATTACAGATATTGGTTATACTTTGATTAAAAAGACAAACAATTACATACAAGAGACCTTTAAAAAATTCAGATCATTATACCTAAAAACTAGAAAGATCTCTAGTAGATGGAAATATAGTTAAATATATCCAATACCAAAATCAACTAAATAAGATTGTATGCTAAATACCTTCAGACCAATTGCATTTTTAGAAACTTTTTGCAAGTGTGTATCAAAAGTTCTAGCAATACAGCTCTCAAAAATTCTGACAAGAAATGCAATTTTAAAAAGATCTAAACTATGCAGGCCTACCTGAAGACTCAATATTCAAGCTATTATATATACTAAATTGCATTATAGAAGATGCAAAAAATATAAAAAAAAGAACTATGGCTTTTATTCCAAGATATACAAAAAGCATTTGACTCAGTACCTCTTCAAATGCTCGAAATAGCACTGACACAAATCAAAATTCCTAGTATCACAATTAGTTTTATTATAAATTTGTTTAAAGAAAGAAAGACCAAAGTTCTAATAGTGGTAGGCCCAACAGAAAACATTATAGCCTCAGATGGAATCAAGCAAAGAAAAGTTCTATCTTCACTTATATGGAAAATCTTTTATAATCTACTTCTATATAGAATACAAAATAATAAAAGCCTCAGTTATATGGTGTATTTAAAAGAGCCATTCAATCTTTGCAGTAATAAATTCAAAGAGACAAATTACCACCAAGCAGCTATAGCATATGCAAATGATACAATATGGATAGCTAATAGTAAAGCTTAACTAAAAAAAACTTTTAAAATCGCAAAAGAATTCTATATATTAAATGATATAAAAGTAAATTCAAAAAAATTAAAGCTAATAGTACTTAATTTAACAGAAAGAACAGACAACATAAATATACTATTAGCAGATAAAAGAGTAGAAGTAGTAAAAGACAACACATTTACAAGATTTTTAGGAGTGTGGCTTAGCAAAAAAGTACAATCTACGTTAGTCAAAAACAAAGCCAAATATCTAGTTCAATTAACTATCAGGATAATTAAAAACAAAAAACTTACACTAAGCTAATTAATCTACCTAAACAATATATATTTAATTCCAAAACTATACTACTTGCTGCAAGTATTTAACCTCTCGAAAAATGCCTTGGACTCAATTCATCAATCAATGATAAGGTTGATCAAAAACAAAATCGATTTGCTATGCACAACAAGTAACTACCTGCTATCATATAAAAATCTAGGCAACTGCAAATTCTTATAGCAAGAGCTTTTTACACAACAACTAACAGATCTCTATTGAAGATTAAATAGCTCTGATTAGGATAGCCAACTAGCAAAAATACATATTAAACAAGATTTGCTTATAGCAAACATTATTGATAATAGCTGGTATTTCAAAGCAGATTCAAGTTTAAATATAATTTGAAAAAACAATACAACTTGCCTAATTTTGCATAAAGCAAAAACCTTTAATATAAGCATCGAATCTTTATCCGAACAATGACCTTTTCAAGAAACTGGCTCTTTAATCAAAGAAGTCATAGATATATCTCTTTTTACAAAGGTATCAAGAAACCTATATAATTTAGGTATTATTTTTTGTGACCAACTTCTGAATAAAAAAGGAAAAAAACTCCTAATATAGTAGTAGTTGAAAGTAGCAAAGGGTAAATCTAAAGCAAGAAAGAAAGCAAAGTGGTTTGCTCTTATAGAAAATACTCTATAAGACCCAGAGAGTAGAGAAATTAAAAAGATTTACCAGACTCTAGATCTGAACAACCTCACGCTCTTAATGCCATCTATATTAATTTTATCAGACAAAAGGAAAAAAGAATGGATTCTAATAGATAAAAAAAATAATAAATTAGAGGCAAAAAAGATTATTAAGAAAAGTAACTATAGAATCCTCACAGAAAGTTAGATATCTTAAAAAAACAACACAATATCAGGGTATATAGAAATAGAAAAATGGAATAAAGCCTTAACAATAGAGCAAAAAGAAGATTATAGTTAGATCAACCAAAAAAACATGCAGACAGTAATTTCAAAACTATTATAAAAAAAGAA
This sequence comes from Dentiscutata heterogama, assembly GCA_910591775.1. Lineage (NCBI taxonomy): Eukaryota > Fungi > Glomeromycota > Glomeromycetes > Diversisporales > Gigasporaceae > Dentiscutata > Dentiscutata heterogama. The sequence continues at coordinate 2,616 of CAJVPU010001098.1, read as the reverse complement.
CCAGAAATATATCTCTAGATATAAAAATATTTTGCAAAGTAAATCAAGCAAACTGGAAATATCTAAACCTAGCAAAGCAGAAGCATTGCTTTGTAGATTACAGTATATTAAACCACTCAACAGACAACTATTAATAGACCAGAATTTTGATATAACTTTGATAAACAGTTTAAAAAATAGTTTAGATTTTAATATAAGTAGTAGAAAAAATAGTTTTTGGATATATACTAATGGTTCACTAGTTCATAAAAGAGATAGATATAGTATAGATGCTAGATGGGTACAAGTAAATGAAAGCCAAGAAAAGATATTAAGGATGAGTTATGCAAAAATAGAAAACTGGTTATCATCAACAAAGCCCAAACTTATCACAATTTGGCTAGCGCTCTTTACAATTCTAACAAGTTGTAATATTTGCATCTTCTCAGATAGTGTAGCAGCAATTGCTAGTATTAAAAAGACCAAAGATGAGTGGAGATTTAATAAAATCTATAAGGAAAAGAATTGAGACATTTTTATCAAAATTGCAGATCTCCTCAAAGCAAAAAAAATCAATCTAGAACTCAAAAAGATTAAAGGTCATAGCAATAACAAATAAAATAACAAAGCAGATCTACTAGCAAAAATGCTACTATGCTAACTTACTTGATAAATATTTATACAGACTATAATACCAGAATTATGTTCTTTCTCTTCTGAAATAATCACAAAGTTGAAAAATCAACCAGACCTTTTTTGGAAAAGATCTTTGAAACCTAGAATAGTATAAACTGGAGATTAATAGAAGCAATCCTTACTTTAGAACCTAAAACAAATAACTCAAAGTTAAACTAGTTTTTTTATTGGAAAAGAATTAAAAAGCTAAAGGGAATAAGATATAATACTCTGAACAAAAGTAAAAAACTTACAACCTAACTAAAGTGTTTTATGGAAAATTTATCAGTGCTCAGAACTTTGGCAATAAGAAAACCAGATATCTATACAAGCAGCAACTATATAGCTTGTAATATGTGTATATCAGAAATGCAAGATTATTTAGCCAAATATATATTTTATAAAGAAAGGTGACAAAATATAGAGGATACAGCAATTAATTTAGCATGATCCAAATTCACAAAAGAAGAAAAATTTCTTTGTCCAAAAAATACTCTTTACAAAATTCTTATTAGAGACTTAGGCTTCATTAAACTTAGAAAGGAAAAGTTATAGATTAAAGGTCTAACTATTGCAGAAGTATTTAATGATATTAAAACTCTTCTTAACCAGCTTTATGCATAGTAGAACTCATATTGTATATAGTTTGAAATGAGTTTTATGATTTTATATAGAAAGACAAATGTAGCAAAGTTGTGAAATGGAAAAAAGAACAAAACATAAGAAAGATAGATAAAGGAAGAAAAAAGGTGAAAGTACCAAAACTAAAAAATTTGTTGCCAAATAGCCCAAAAAGAAAAGAAGTAAAGAAGAAGGAGAAAGTAATATAAAAAGAAGAAAAAGAAAGGACAAAATATTAATAAAAGAAGGAAAAACATATAAAGTATGGAATAATGCTATTTCGAATTGAATACAAAAGAGTAAAAACCTCTTTTGGACGAGTTTATAAAAAGAACTTTTTTTTAGCTTATCTGTAAGCCAATACAATAGGTTGTATCTAGGTACTGCAATTAAGTAACTGGGTGAAGTCAGGCTTTAATTTAGTCTTAGAAATAAAAGTATATAATGTAAATATACTTAAAACTAAAAGGTCAAGCCATGGCAAAACCTATCAAAGAATAAAAAAAAAAAAAAAACCTAGTAATTAGAGTAGAGATATTTATCATCTGATTTTTTTTTTATCAGAGGCTTATCTCCCTCTCCCTAGCTCTTAATATACAATTGATCAGGTGTTATATATAAAATTTTAATTTTTTTGACTCCTCTCCTAAAAAATCATCTGATAAATGTCTATATCCTTAGATTTTAATAATTTTAGACCTGTTAAAAGAATTATTTTGGTAATTAAATTATTCAAATTGGTCTAGTAAATTAAAAGTTATTTATTATTATATTTTATTATTAAATTTAAAAAAAAATTTATTTTTTTATTTTTATTTTTATTTTTTAATATTTAGAAAAATACTTTAGATATAGCACCTACCTCCAAACTTTTATTAATACTTAAATGAATTAACATATAGTAGTGCTATAAATATATATATATTATATAGTAGTATTAAAACTAGAATTTTAGATATACAAACTATTTATTTATGGCTAAAACCTACTAGAGTTGTCAACATTTTTATATATATGATTGATCTAGATTTTGTATATTCTTACCTATCTTTAATTAACTTTTATATGTTCTCTACTTTATTTACTTTTCTACTATCTCAACTTCTAAATTGGTGTATTAATGCTTTAGATAGGTACTTTTCAGTATTAGGCAAATTAGTAGTCAACTAAAAATTTACCAGTCAAATTGGTTTGATCAAATTGATCAAATGGTTGAACTGGTTAGATTAGTCAAATCTATTATATAAATATAATATATATATGAGCTGTGTTCTACAAAAAAGGAGGAAATCAACAAATTTTTCAAAACTTATTTTTTTGCATAAATCAATTTAGAATAAA